>NDGM011251115.1:469-16436 GCA_002564305.1 Octomys mimax
CTCTCTCTCTCTCTCTCTCTCTCTCTCTCTCTATATATATATATATATATATATATATATGATAAAAATGAATAATATCACAAGTAAAACTTGATTAATCTATAAAGAGTAACAAGAGTAATTGATAGATCTGACAACAAAATATTCAAAAAATTATAGATTTGAATCTTTCAATTAATTAGCTCAATCAAAGGCTATTTATTAAAATCTCACAATTCTGTCTTTATATACACAACTAAAGAACGAAATTTTCTCAAGTATATAGATGTTTATAAATATTAAGTATGAACTTCACCAAAAAATAAATATTAACAAAAAACTATTTTATCTAAATCACATCTTCTGTCAAGCTAACAAATCATAACAAAAATTTAAAATAAAATATTATTCTTAGTTATTCATATGTCAAAGAAGAAATAATTATGGGAATTAAATATTTGGAAATGTTTATGAATTCAGCAGTACATATCGGGGCTTGGGTCATTTAACAAAAACAAGGAAAAGAAGGTTAAATTTAACCTTGTGTGCCAAAATTACAAACAAAGAAAAGTTAAAATCAAATTGCTAGGTCCTCAACTTACAAAGTTTAGAAACAAAGAATTAATGATACATACTACAGAATCATAGTAAGGTGGGACTCCAATTAAGGTGTGGTCAAGTGTCATCATTAAAAGAAATTAATACCCTAATTCTTTTCTTCAAACCAAATACACAAAGGCCTACCATAATCTATCATGAACAAAGTCAGAGGATCATTTTCTAGAGAATTTGAAGCACAGACACTCTGACTTCAGAGATGTCAGGTGCACTTGAGGACAGGTGTCAGATACTTACAACAGGTAGTCAAGTTACCCTCCATGGTCAGGAAGTTAGAGAATTCTTTTCTTCTTTTTCTTTTCTTTTCTTTTCTTTTTTTTAAATTTAGGACAGGGTCTACAGGGTCTACAGGTCTACAAGGTCTCACTACATAGACTGGACTCACAGTGATCCTCCTGTTTACACCTTCCCAAGTGCTGTGATTACAGGCACGTACCACCACATCCAGTCTCAATTGCTACCTCAGTGTACCCCAGGGGTGGGGCCGGCACAGCAGGCTCTGGGATCAAACTCCCAACCCCTGTATCTGCCTAAGCAGGCACTTTATTCCGCTGAGCTATTTGGCAAGCCCTTAGAGAATTCTTCTTGAGGAAAAACAACTCCTAATCAAAATAAAATATTTACAAATATAGATTAGGGAGAGTAGCTGAGGGAAATGGATTGTTCTCTATTGGAAAATGGAAATGGCTAGTCCACACAAAGGATTTAGAATGTACACTTTAAATTTTAGATCCATCTTATTAATAATGAAAGTACATAATAGAGGCAGAGTCTAAGGTAAACAAAGTAAACATACATGAACTTGAGGGAAAGAAAACGATTTGATTTAGGTGCATTGAATGCTAATTTAATGGTAAAAGACTTAATTACCAAAAGTCAGGAGACATACTAGGTTGGTCATAGAAGATAAAGGAAGTTAATTATATATTATAAGTGTCATTGTCTCAGTTACTTTTCTCTCATTGCTGGGACAAAATACCCACCACCCAAAATTAAAGAAGGAGAGTTTTATTTAGCTCACAGTTAGTGCAAGATTCAGTCTATACATCTGCCTCTAAGGCAGTGTGGCTCATGGCAGAGAGCAGCAGTTCATAGCAGCTGAGAACAGCAAACAGCAAAGGGAGAAGGAGGGGCTGCAGCAGCTATCAAGCCTCTCTCCCTTCCATATATTGTATGCAGATTACACCCCCAGAGTGGGTTATCACTCACACTCATAATCCTTCCATTGGACCATGAATTAATCACAAACTCTAGAAGCCATCCCAATCACTGCATGAGGCTTTCAGGGGACAACTGGAAACAAACCATAACAGTCATCAGTATTAGTATTTATTCATAAAAATATCATTGATGTTAATCTAAGCAAAACAGTAGAAATATAGAGTATGCAGAGAAGATATAAGGAAAACTGCCTTATTTGGGGGCAAAAAGTGTTTAAGAAATGAATTCATCTCTTGTTAAAAAGTCAATAAATAAAAACTAAAACGAAACTGAGTAAATAATAGCACTGAAATTTTAATTATAAATCTAGAAATAATATAAGAAAAGTGTAAAGGAAATGTAAATGATTGTCCCTAGGATAGGGATCAAATCCTGATTGTTGCTTGTTTTTGTAAAGTAACGCTCATGCATTAGGTGTTGTTTGTGGCTGCATTTTCAGCACAAAAACAGAGTTTTGAAGTCTTGGAAAGATATAATAGTCAAAAAGCCTTATTTATTATCTTAATTCTTTATAGAAAAAGCCCACAGAGCCTTCCTTCTGGAAGCAGGGATCAAAAGAGAGGGCATAGATAAAGTACCACTTTCAGGAAGCATTTGCATAACTTGAATTTATCTACATGTATCTGTGTTATACGCATTTAAATTGAAAAAAAGAAAAAGATAGAAATTTATCCAACTCATTTTATGAGGCTTTTATAGCCTTGAAGCAAAAACAGGTAAGAACAGTAGGAAAATGAAAAAAATTATACTCAGTACCAGCAATAAGAATTGAATGAAAATTGCTATTATTACTTCAAATCCACAAGTATACTATCTACACAAAAAATAGAATACCAACAACATGATAGAAGATATAACCCAGGAAAGGACAATTCAATGTTAAAAATTGAAACAGTTAAAAATTATCAATATAAATTGCTGTATTGACAGAATATGCTAGAGATATTTATCAACAAATATATGCAGTAAAAGCATCTGATAAATTTTATACTCATGCAAAACTTTAAAAGCTCTTCATAAATTGGAAATCAATCTTCCTTTATTATATTTCTTTAAAATTTATAGTAATCAATGATAAAAAGTTGAAATGTGAGAAATATTCCTTTTAAAGTCAGGAAAGAAAAATGTCAACACTGTTGTTTCTATTAAACATCATACTGATAGTTCTAGTTTAGTAAGATAGAAAAGCAAAAGAAATATTAGAAGTTTAAAGAAAGATTTGAAGTTCATTGTTCACAGATGACATGATTGTCTATATGTAAAATACATGAGAAGCACAATAAAAATTTCACAATCAAGAAAAGAGTACAGGATAGTTAGTAGATTTAAGAGCAACAATATAAATAGTAACAATCCACAATGTTAAAATAATAAAAGGGTGCAATTTACTTCAACCAGAAATTAAAAGGTAGAATCACAATAATTATGTATATAATACTTGAGTCTAAAATTATTAAATTTTGTTTATTCAATACCAAATTTTAAAACCTATCTATGTGCAACCCAAGTGCAAGACCTCTAAGTGATAGTATAAATATAGTACTTTAAACCAGAGTTACTAGAACCAGAACAAAAATTATGAGTGTACAGGCAAAGTTTTAATTCAAAAGAAGAGAGAAGGGGAAGGTTCTTCTGCCTGAGGAGAAGAGCTGAAGAAGGCGTAGCACTGATAGCAGTCTGACAGAGATAATAAGAAATGGCTTGCATATTTGCACATTAGAAGATTCTTCTCCCTTACTGAAAACTTGTGCAAAGGCAGCCAAAGGAGGAAGAAGGGTAATGGAGCAAAGCATTCTCATCAAGGAAAGTTTAGCATATCAAATAAGAGCATTAGAAAAATGACAGATGAAAGATAAGAACTTTCAGGGACAGTCTTTTTTCCCTACTCAGAATAAATATCTACCAAAATACAGACCCCCCAAAAAATGCTTTTCTATTCCTCAATTTGACACTATTTCCTATAAAATTTAATTCTATATTTCACTGAAGTACAAGGAATATTAACCTTATCATCTCATTCAATAAACGGTCAAGGGATTTCTACTCTGGTATGTGCTAGATTAAAGATTTGAATAAGCATGGGTCCTTTGCCCTGAAGAAAAGATAAATATTTAAACACACACATAACACACACACAACACACACACACATGCACACACACACACTAACATATAGTCTCTAAACATTAGCCAGACAACATAAAAATACACTTGCTATTCCACTCAAAGCAAGCAATAAGAATAAAAGCTCCATTATTTGTGAAACTACTAGCTGTTGCTTGTGGTTATAACAATTAATTCTATGTAGTTTCCCAAGAAAATATAACCTCTATTGTGTAAGTAATGAGATTATGACATTGAAAGACATATGAGTAGCACACATATATCTGGTAATCTGAATAACAAATCTGAAGACAATATTCAGTACAACAGCTTTGAAAAGAAAACTGTCACTGAGAGAGAAGTCATGGTGAGTCCAGGCCCTCTGCTATGGACACCATGGCAGAATGGCAGAAAAAACTACTGGAATACCTAGCAGCCAAGGGCAAACTGAAGAACCAAAACACCACACCTTACCTAAAAGCCAAGAATAATTACCAAAATCCATCACCTTCTAAACCTACCAATGAATCCAAAAAGCATGTTACCAACCATGCTGTTTTGCCTGTCAAAGCTGCAATGCCTATTAGCATTAAGCTCCAGTCCAGACCAGCTAATATAACAACATCCAAGAAGCCAAAGTTAGAGGCACCAAAACTTGTGGGCAGAAGTCTGACTGCAAGAGGTGTTTCTTCTAACCAAATGGTAAACCTTCCAGTAAGAGTCACCAGCAACATGAAGCTGGATCATCTACTAAAGGAAAACTGTCAAGAAAACCCATGAGGAGGCTGGGGAGATAGCTCAGTAGAATAAGCACTGGCCTAGCAAGCACAAGGTCCTGAGTTCAATCCCTGGAACTGCAAAAATAAATAAATAAATAAATGTAAATAAATAAATAAATGGAAAGAAAATCCATAAGGTCACTTAAGGCACAGGGACTGAAAACTACAAAGAAGCAGATAACAGGTCAAGTAAATGCAAAACATAGAGATTCAGTGGATAACATCCATGTTAAGAGCAACTCTTTAGATGGCCTTCTCATAGAACAGAACAAGTGAACATGCCTCAAATCTTATCAGAACCCAAGAATCCAGATCCTGCATTATGTACCACAAGCAAGCCAAAGACTAACTCTTACAATCCAACCAAGAGTAATTTGATGGCTAAATAAGTTTTTGGCAAAAGTTTGAAGAATAGTGCTACTCTGAAAGACAAGACTAATAAACAATTTGTTAGAAAAACACAAATAAGGACTCTCCCAGTAAAGTTACAGCAACTCTGTAAAGGAGCAGAGCTTACAAGACCAGAAAACCCCACAAGTACAGTTCCTTCTCACTTCGTTCAGACCCTTAGTAGGACTCAAGCACCAAAGAAACCAGAGATCAAGAACAAAAAGGATGTAAAGGTTAACAGGTAAATATGAACTATCAAAAGTAACTAAGGTACAGTCATACACTGATACTGAAGAGAAAGTAAAAGATGCCAAACCCAGGACATATTCTAGTTTGCTTCAGGAAGGACCTACCAACACACATCCAAACATCAAGCAAGATCAGAAGACCACATAACCTTATTTTACGTCCCAGGCAAGTGCACTGCAAAAATCAAAATCCATAAGCCAGAGGCCTAATTTGAACACTTTCAACCTTAACTCAGTTATCCCAACCACTCCTGGCATAAGGGCAAATAGAACTAACAGCTTTCAACAAAAAGCACGGACTATGGACTCCAAGTTGAAAAAGACTTTTCAAAGTTTTTTCCTGAGCAAGACAGCTCCCAAAACTCAAGCTAGTATCACAACCAGAAATGGGAGAGGAGTCCCAAATGGTACCCAAACTAATCTCAATATTAAAAAACAACAGCAGAGGATGGAAGAAAACAGCTAGAAGAATGAAAGAAATCTAAGGGGAAAATGTATAAACGACCCCCTATGGAAATTAAAACAAAAAGAAAAGTCATAGAGCAAATGAATATTTCCTTCTGGAAGAGCATGAAAGAAAAAGAGGAATAAAAGAAAGCATAGTTGAAGCTGTGCGATAAGATTCTCAAGAAGCAAAGGAAAAGGATTATTGTGGAAAAACTTCTGGCTGATTCTGAGTTCAGAAGATAAAACCGAAGGAAGTACTCAAAGATCATGTCTGAAAAAAGCAGCAAATGTAGCAGGAAAAAAAAATTCAGAAAGAAGTTGTTTCACAATTAATATTTATGAAGGAAATCCCAGTATTTACATCTTCCCTTTATTTGTAAAAGATGTTTTAAAGACTAATATTAACATACAACTTAACAGACATTGGCTATGTTTAGGGATTTTGATTTGAAAATAAAGTCGATTGACAGGAAAAAAAAAGATTAACAGCACTCTGGAAGAATGTCTGAGGTTCATTGAATAAGGTGTACTTGCTAAAGAAATATTTACCATTGTGTCCAACATTCCCGAGGCCAATAAATTTGCTAAATTCTGGATCTGCAAAGCAAAGCTATTGGCAAGAAAAGGCACCTTTCATGTCATTGGGCTGTACGAAGAGGCCATTAAAAATGAAGCAAAACCAATACAAGAACTGCTGGAAGTTGTTCTGAATATTTTGAAAGATCAAAACAGAGCTACACTAGGAACTGCCTCTTACTCTTTAGTTGCTGCAACTAATACCAGATTGATGGAAGAGCTGGCCAGGAAGATGGAAACCGGAGAGCCCTGTATTCCTGCAGAAGACAAGGACCAAGTTCCAGCAATGCCCCCAAATACCTGAGACAGGGCAGAATAATTATCCTGGTATCAAGTTATAGATCTCCTCCATCCCTAGAGTAAGTGGAATGCCAGAAGTGCAAGACATGAAGCTTATTACTCTTGTGCGGCATTCAGCAAGGATTGAGCAAGCTGTGTCCTGCTAGCCAGAAGTGCTGCTGGAGCACGACTTGGTGGTGGCTTCTCTTGCTGAGATATTAGAAATGGAAGAAACAGAGTGCTTTGTATTCCACAAAAATGAAGCCTTGCCTGTAAATTTGGGTTTCAATCCCCTGGACCATAAGATTTCTTGTTTTTGTTTTTTGGGGGTTTTTTGGTGGAACTGGGGATTGAACTCAGGCCCCTGTGCTTGCCAGGGAAGCACTTATTCCACTGAGCCATCTCCCTGGCCCCTTTCTTGGTATTTTTTAAACAAAAAACAAATCACAATTTTTTCAGGGTCTCTATAAAACTCCTTGTCCCAATGACCTAAAAATGCTTATGTAACAGCAAGACATCATGAATGCAGATTATGGATTCTTGGAATTTAGGAAGTCATTCAGTGGATTTACTCTTAAATTTTATATCCCTGTGGGAAAGTCTTCAGATTATGTGGATTATGTGTTTAAGATCATTGTTTGTACAGTTTTACAACATACATAAATTTCAAAGCATTGAACAGAATTTTCCTCACCACTATGGGAGCAATCTGTACTTTAGTGACATACTTTAATTTCATTTTAGTTATTTTCCATATCTGAAGGTTAATAATGCAGCAGAATAGACTCTTCTTTTGACATCCACCTCAGAGGGGGATGGGAGGGTGGGGAGTATTTCTTACAGGTGGAAGAGTGAAGGTTTGAAGCTAGCATACCAGGCTGGAAGGCCAGACTTCTCATGATACAGATGAGCTTGACCTGGCTATACCTCCCTTCACTCAGCAATCACAGTGGAAGTGTATAAGTAACCCCTGACTTTTGTCATAGCATGCCTGCTGATGCTATGACAAAAGCTATGTCCTTTCTGGTCCTGGTTACTTGAACAGAACAGACCTAGATTAGGGTGGTCACCTAGCATTTTATACCCAAACATAATTTGACATTATTATTCAGAAACTCTCAAGTTAAAACAAAAGGGGCAAGTGAGTACAGTGGGAAGGAGGCAGTTGCTTCTTCACTTCTGTTCTTTGCTCTGCCAAGGGGCAGCTGGACTGAGAAGGAAGTGTGCACCCCAGAGACTACAACATAGTTTGCTTTTTCTAACTCTTGAGGAAACTGTACTTGGAAAAGCAAAATCGGTTATTATGTAAATACAATGTATAGAAAAGCCTAGTCATTACATTTCAAATTTCAGCTTAATATTTAAGTATTATATTTTTAAAAAATAAATTCCTCATCCTTGAAAAAAATATTCCATACAACAAACAGTCAAATTTGTATTATTTTGTTTGGTGAAGTTCTGTATAATTTCAAGCTTTTTTATTACTATTCTGTATTCTCTTTAAAAATAAAAAATAAAAGACACGACTTGAAGTAAAAAGCTTAATTTTTATTGAAAGCAATATGGAGTCTACTGAAAGATTTTAACTATAGCTATAAAAGATTCAAGTGTGTTTTCAAAAACTACATCTAAGACTGTGCTGAGTGAATGTTCTAGGATTTATATTGATCTCTACAGAGTCAGAATACTAAGAATAAACTATTATCCAGAAGCTCATCACTTTAGAGAGAAAATGTATAGGAAAACAAATGATTGGAAATCCAACATTATGAATACAAAAATAGGAGGCTATATCAATAACTCAGGGTCAGAGTATAATGCTCAGAAAAGAGTAATCACATCTTCCAGAATGGGCAGAATATTTCCTTTGAGGCAGTTCCTAAAAGATGAATGTGTAGTTCTGAGGCAAGTCACTTTGGATTTAGTACCATGATGCATGTGTCCTCCTACTTGTTGCTGTTTGGTCTAAAAATGGGGATCACGTTGAACTATTTTGTTTCTTTTCTAACTCCAAAGTTCTTATTCATAGGAGTCAGAAGGCATATATGAAATAAAACAAATATAGTCAAAATGGTCTTACAACCAAAACTAATATACAGATTTAATTCAATCCCAGTTAAAATACCAACAGCATTCCCCACTGAAGTAAAAAAAAAAAAATTCAAAGCAGAAGAAACCCAGAATACCAAAAGCAATCCTTGGTAACAAGATAAAGTAAGAGGCATCATAATTCCTTACTTCAAGTTATACTACAAAGCAACAGTCATAAAAACAGCATAGTACTGGAATAAAAAAATCAGACATCAGGAACAGTGGAATAAAACAGAGAGTACAGAAACAACCCTGAGCACATTCAGCTATTTGATCTTTAAGAAAGTGGCTAAAAGCATACATGGAATGAAAGATAACTTATGTAATAAACGGTGCTAGAAAAACTGGTTATCTCTATATGCATAGCATTGAAGTTGAATCCATGTCTCTCACTGTGTTTTAAACTAAAATCAAACGAGATCAAAGATATAAACATTAAAATAGAAATGAAGCATCTACTAGAAGATAAAATAGTTAAAATATTTGAAGTCATATATCTTGTCTTTTTATTCTCCTCGTCACTGAGACACAATATCCAATACCCACAATTTAAAGAAAAGGCTTGCTTTGGCTCATAGTTTGTAAAGGGTTCGGTCCAGAGTCCAGTCAGGACAGCAGAGGATCACAGTAGAGGAATAGGTACTTACATCATATGCTCAGGAAACAGAGAGAAGGAAGGAGGGAATGAAAGAGAGATGTGCCCTTCAAGGCCATGTCCCCAAGGCTCAATCTCTTTCAACAGGGCTTTACTTCTCAACACCACATTTAGATACAAACTTATCAGTATATTAATATACTGATGATTAGATTATCTCACCCTGTGATCCAATCACCTTGGAAAGTTCTAATCGTGAATCTATAAGCCTTTGGGGGAATATCTAGATATATACCATAACACTTAATGATAATTATTTTATTACAAATACATAAAAATCGTATGTGTTAAATTAAAATTGTTCAAAATTGTCTTAAATTTTACCTATATTCTTAGTATTATAATAGTGCTATTCTACACATCAAAATGTAAATACCTCGTATCTAAGCTCCCATGATTAGCTCTGCCCTATAAAAACTTGTAGAAGTGATAAGAAAGCAATTATAAAAAAGTTAAGAAGTCATGTGAAGTACCATGTTCTCTTGTGCAATTTTCCATCAACATTTGATCAAATACAGAGTAGACTCTCAGAAAGACCAGTTGTTCCAGCTGAAGCCATCCTAGCCAGCCAGCATATAGCAAGATAACTTGCAAATAAGAGAAAACCCAGACAAGATCCCCAAACTATCTAGCTGATCCATAGCTGACCACCCAGTCAAAAGAATCACCTAGTTGACTCATGTGTTGATGAACATGAATACATATTTATTGTCTTATGCCACTAAGTTTGGGAATGCTTTGCTACTAAGAAAAAGCCTAATTATATAATATTCAATTAGACTATGTAAACCCATTCAATTAGACTATGTAAAAAAAATGGAAAAAGACGATACAACTGAAAGAAATAAAAGTCACATTGTTCCCATTATATATTATAATTCCATAATTTGTTATTAAGGCACCCTATATGATTTTTTCACTACTAAATAATTTTAGTAAAGTTATTTCATTAAAATTTTAAGAGTAAGGATATTCTTTCTTAAATAGTGAACTTGTTTTCAAAATTCCATTTGAACATGATAATACTAAAATGTATTATTATCAATTTTATTCCTCTAAATTTTATCTTTGTACTTTTGCTCATGGGGAACAGATTAGTTCCTGACCCTAAGAATTTTGTAGTGTGGGTAGATTTTATGGCTATGTTACAAAGCATTATTAATTAATTTATCTTGACTTCTTTATAACATGAGAAATATGGACATGATCAGAGTCTTAATAAAACATAAAATAAAAATAATGTTCTTGGGAGAATAAATCTTCAGCTACACAGCTAAGATTGCTCTTCTAAGAATTCTTTCAGCTACAAAATGTATATTCCTATGGTTTTAGGTTATTAAGTACAAGTCTGAAGCACTTTTCCTGAAAAATGTCACTTAACTATCAAAATGTTTTGAGCAAGGCATTGATATTCCCATTTCACTCATGAGGAATCCGAAGCACTCAAAGAAATAAGTAAACTTGTCCAAGGGCACAGTGCTGACAGGTGGTAGAACCAGAGTCTGAAATCAGGTTTATTTTATTTCAAAACTGGAGCAACCACATTATAAGCCATACAGTGTATTTCTTAGGAGTTATTAATAAGATGGAGGTGTAGGTTCATTCTTGAGCCAATATCAAATTCAAGAGTAGGGCCATATTTTATTTTATGACTGGGATCAAGACACAAAGCAAGGTAAACATGAACCTGCGACTGTCTTTTGATTTTAAGATTCAATCTATCTAAGGAAAGAATGAGTCACTTCAGAATTACAAAAAAGTACAATAAATAATTCAAAATGTTTTATAATTCACAATATCAGATAAATATCATGTGAAAAGCTGATATAACATTGTTCTCATTGTGCTTATATTATCTTTATTTGTTTAGCTGATATATTTTCATCACTAATCCAAAGCTCAGGTTGAGGTTTTATATGTTCAGAGTTATTAGAATCATGGATTATAGTACTTCTGGAAACCTAAGAATTGAAATAGATAAATTGTAAAGGAAAAAGGAGTATCTTGTGGATTACAAATAGCAGATAAAATATTTTCTTATTAAAGGCTGCTCTCTCTAGTGAATTTCAGAGAATATCTAAGATTTTCTTTTGTTTAAAGATAATCACATACTTCTCACTGTGGCTCACTAAGGCTTTACCTTGGGCATGAATTTTTCATGACTGATTGATTGAAAAGACAATGCCAACAGAGAATAATACAAACTCAGGGACCTGTCTTACAAGGTACAGTTAAATTACTCGAAGGGTTATATAGACAAAGCCAGGTGAAGCCTTTAAGTCAGAGAGTAAATTGACAATTACAAATCTGCTAAAAGATGAGAAAAATCAATTAGGAGAAGGTTTAATGGTACAGAAAAGTAGTGTTTCCTTTATCAAACACAAGTTGGTAGGTTCTAGAGACAAAAGGATAATGCACTATGAGAAAAGGTCTCTCTTTGGGTTGGGCTTCAAGGGAGTTAGAGTGGGAAGAAAGTTGGACTGGGAAGCAGGAGACTTATTTTCTGCTCCTGGTTATACCTAACTGACTTGTCACTTGACCTTAGAAAGATTATTTCCTATTTTCCCATTTGTAAAAAAGAGATAACTAATTTCTACTCTATACCATAGAGAGGACTGATGTCAGTCTAAAGATTGCAATCAAAAATACATTCTAGATAACAAGTGTTTAAGAGAATGGGAGTCCAGAGAACTGAGAGCCAGAGAGTTGATCAGATAAAAGGACTTTGGAAGAAGCAAAAGATAGAATTCTAGGACAATCAATTCCAAATGTCAAGTTCAAAGGGCAGAGTTACACATTAAGGTCCAGAGTAATAGATTCAGGCATTTGGATAAAGTAACATAGCTAGCTCAGGTCAAAAGTAAAAACAAGACTCCAGAGTCTATAGATAGCTGACAGACTAATCCTTTTATTCTTGTAAAATATATTTATAGGCCATAGACTATCTGACAAACATTAATCTTCCAGGAAAACACAAAGGAATAAGATATATTGTTCCTGTCTTCATATAGTTTACATATTAATATGGAAGAAAAACATAAAATTAGAAAATAAAATGATAGTCATTGCAATGTCATATAGAGACAAAAAACTATGAAGAGAAGAATTTAATAAAGGATAAGAGGATAGAATGAGAAACATGGTTTGTCTGGTTTTAAGTTGTTAGTATGTTATATATAATTTGTTGATATCTACAGTTTCTGAGAAGTGATTAGGCACTTTTGTTTTGGATGCTACTTTTAAACCTGAAAAATATTTTCATTGGAAAACAATATTTTTCACTATATGAATTAGGAAATATATAGAAAATGAAAAATTCAAGTAAATTTTCTGTTTTGTTACCCCTGAGATGGGATGGACTTTCTCACATACCTTAAAAAAAAAGAAATTGTTCAGAGGTAGAGAAAAGTGATGCTATACATGCAAAAAGAGGGTATGGAAGATTTATTATTCATGTAATGAGGATGTCTGCAAACCATAGACCAGTTTCCCGAAGTGAAGGAGAAGAAGCTTGAGAGAATAAGGGGGTTTACAGTTGTTAGAAAATTAGGTACTGTAAGGATTCTCATATGCACACAACAGGTCTTGTATGTTCCAGAACAGAGGTAGCAGAAAGATGATTTCTTAGAATCTTGTCCTGTTAGTGGGAAGAAGGGAAGCTGGATGGGGCAAATGGTTCTGCTGGTTACGTTGCAGAACTGAAGCCAGACTTGTCATTACATTTTCTAAAGATGATATAGGTAGTAGGTAGCAATAGTATACTGTGATTATAATTCATATAAACTTGTTTTTATCCTCAGTTTCGTGACACATCTCCCCTGAAATACTTTTGGTCACTAAAGGGATAACTGTGTTTTTGAATGCTTTTGAGATGACTGAAGATGGGGACTCCAGGATGGGCTCCAGATGTAGGGCTGGCTTCCTGGAGAACCAACCAAATGATTATAGGTAGAGGGTTGGCACTTTCTGTTCTTCTCCACCACCTCCACAGGGAGAGAAGAATGAAATATTGAGTTGATAACCATTAGTAAATAATTTAATGCATCATACATATCTAAATAATCCTTCAACAAGAGTTTTTTGTGTATGTGTTTGAAAGAACAGTTCATAGATTTCTTAAGTTGCTGAACTGGTGGAGATTCTGAGAGGGTGGCCAGCCCAGAAAGGTTTTGGAAGCTATATGCTTTTTCCCCCTATCTTGCCCTGTGTATCTTTTCACTTGATGTTAAATATAAGTGCAGGCATAACAATAGGAATATGTTTTGAGAAATGCATCACTGGGAAATTTCATTGTTGTGTGGCCATCATAGGCTTCACTTACATAACCCTAGGTGGTACAGGTATATATACACTCAGGCTGTATTGAGAGTGTACTTTTAGATTATCATTTTAAAATTTTAGTTAAAAACTAAGAAGTGCGCACATTAGTTGAGGTCCATATTGTGTCAATATCATTAGTATCACTGTCTTTCAACTCATAATCTTCTCTCACTGGAAGATCTTCAGAAGCATAACAGGCATGGAGCCATCCTCTCATATAATGTCAATGCTTCTGTAGTATTTCCTTGAAGGACTTGCCTGAGGCTGCTTATCATTTCGCAATTGATAGTTTTTTAATGTTTTTTTAAGCAAGTAAAAGGGCTACCCTAAAATAATAATAAAATCACAGTATAAATAATACATAAATCAGCAACATAATTATTTATTATCCTTACCAGGTATTATACTTGTACACAGTTATATGTGCTCTGGTTTTATATATAGTGCAATTCATTTGTTCATACCAGCATTAACACAAATAAGTGAGTAATATAACATGCTGCAATATCAACAGCTGTCATGTCACTAGATTATAAAATATTTTCAGCTATCATAATCTTACAGGACAACAGTCATATATATAATCCAATATTGAACCCAAAGGTTATTATGTGGTACATGACTGGAAAGTGTTTCTCTCAGTTCTGTGAGCTTCTGTGGCAAATTAAACTCAAGGAAGGCATAGGAGAAACAATTTATAAGCAGTTGTTCAGAAATGTATGATTAGAATCTGAAGTACAAGAGGCTTGTGAAATTCTAAGTTCAGCCTGTGGAATCTGACACTGTCTAATGGTGGATAGTGTCAGCAGATTAAAGAGCCTGCAAGCAGGTGCAAGGGCCAGGGGTTTGACCCCCAGACCTGCCATGCCGACCTCACCCCTGGGACATGCCAAGACAGCAATTGAGACTGGGTGTGGTGGTGCGAGCCTGTAAACATAGCTCTTGGGAGGCTGTAAACAAGCAGATCACTGTAAGTCTGATCTAGTAGTGAGACCCTGAATACCCTGTAGACCCTTCTCTAAAATAAAAATTTTAAAAAAGAATTGATTGCAGTATAGCTAACTGGTGTCCACCAAAGAAATCATTGTTACATATGAGAAATTCCCTCAACATATTTTGGTGAACAAAGATGAAGTAAAGATTCTACATTGAATGTTGTATTCAAAACTAGAGGGGGAAAAACACTTTTTTCCCTCTATCTCTTGCAAAGACAAATGAAACTCAGGTCTGATTGTGGGTATTCCTAAGTCTATGTTTTATACAGAGAAATTTGGTCATTTCCCTTCAATGAGCTCGAGGTGACTTGACTCAAAAAGAACAATATGATTATGGTGCAAAAGACACTAGAGAGAAGTTAAGATAATGACAGTCCACACTGATCCTACTGTCCAAAGGCAAGAGAATCATGGTTAAAGCCAGCCTGGACAGATTAATGAGATCCAATCTCACAACAAAAGTTTAAAATGGTCTAAAGATGTAGCACAGTGGCACAACACTTGCTTAAGAGACAGGAGATCATGCTTCTAATTAATACCCATTTCTACACAAACAAACAAACAAACAAACCTTGGAATGCTCTTAAAATGTGATTAGAACAAAATATCCAGGAATTATTGGACTAAAATTCTTGTGAATGCTAGATTTAGCAGAATACTGGCTAATTCTGTGCTTGGTAAAGTAAAGAATAAAGGGATGCCAAAGCATCTTGAAATTACAAAAATAATAGAAAATTGAGACCAAATTTCTGCATGCAATTTTCCTACAAATCATTTGCAAAATTATAAGCTCTTTATGTACAGGGTGGGATATTAGTAAGCCAAGTAGAAAGCAATATCTATGAGATTAAAAATGCTAAGCAGTAATTCAAGCAGCCTCAGTACTATAGATTAAAATACTAAGTCATAATTTAAGCAGTCTCAGTACTGTAGAAAAAGTTTGGTATTTTGACGCACCAACTCAGAAAACTGATAAACATGCCATACTGCTTGTAATATGAGGGGCCTAAAAGGTGAAATGAGGACTATCCTTTTGTAATAAGTAGAAGGCAAATATATACCTGATTGTGTATGTAGAAAAATTCAGTCATCATATAAAGATGATCTTTACAAACATTGTCTGCCTATCAGGAAAAACAAAAAAATCACTAGATCCTCTTTTGAAGAATACAGCATAAAAATTTCTATGTTCTCATATACAGTCTTTTGCCTCAACTAAATTTATCGAGATAAAGATAAATTTCTATGAGAAAATGAGTGAGAGGAG
>NDGM011251120.1:9245-22187 GCA_002564305.1 Octomys mimax
TTTTAATTAAAAAAAAAGATAACTGAATTTTGGAACAGGCACACATGTTGAGAGTCCCTGGGATCATGATCTTCTAATGATCAGCAATAAATGTAGTTGTTTTTCATTTACCCTCAGGTAGGCACTTGCCCTTCACTGCTTGCTGTACAGCACGAGGCCTATCTGCTAAATCCATCTCACAGAGTGAATCTCTAACCCTCAGTGTCCTCAGATGGAAACACGGGATCCCAGCTAAGCAGGCAGGGGGAGGGAGGAAGGAAGTGGTGCTCCAACAGGCTAAGTGTGGACAGTCCCAAGGAAACCGTCCACAAAGAGGGGGAAGACTTTTTTTTAAAAAAGGGAAGACTTACAGGGCAACTTGCCTCTCCTGGTCTGAAGAGACAGGAAGAGGAGGAAGAGGAGGAAGAGGAAGAGGAGGAGGAGGAAGTGGAAGAAGAGGAGGAGGAGGAGGAGGAGGAGGAGGAGGAGGAGGGATTCTTTACCGGGACACAGCACCAGCTGAAGGAGAAGGCCACCCATCAGAACTGTGGCTCCAGGCAGAGGAGCTCCACAGCCTGGAAAGGGGGCATGCCCTAATTTCTCTTTCCAAAGCCAAAGGGCCAGAAGCCAGTAGGGAACCATGACTGGCATGTGGGGTCAGAAAGGACAAACAGAATGAGCCAACCCCCTCATAATCACTTATTTTATGACTCTGTCCAACCTATTAAATGGTGAATCCCACAAGGACAGGAAATATTCAGCTAATTCTCTTGGCAGGGCAAAGCATAGCTCAGTCCCTGGCACAGGGTGAGCTACTCTTATAAGCTCTTATTATGATACTATTTACATAATGTAATTGTTTGAAAAATGAGATGCATTCAGGTTTCTATAAACACAAGAAATAAGCAGAGGGCTAGAACCTTTAAAATACGGATGTGGGTCTCTATCCCAGGCCATACTTGCTCCAGTAGTTTGAGGGGTATGAGGTGCTTCAAAAACCCCACCCGGAATATTTGCTCAGCAATACAACAGGTTGTTTGTGATTAAAGCCATAAATCTTTTCTGATGCCACTGAATTTCCCCAATTTGATTATCAGAATATGGTTAATTCCATTTGGGAGACACTGCAAGCTTAAATGGCTCAACCCAACAAGAATATGTCTACTCTGAACTTCTACAAAAGGCATTATCAAAAGACCACTTGGAAGCACAGCTCACTCCAGAAACTTTGCTGCCATGCAGGAGGAGGCCGAGGGAGCAGGGGACAGGAAAACTCAGGCAAGAAGACCACTTTCTCACAGCTCTGGCGACGGCAGTGCCTCGTGAACAGCCTGGGCCCTCCCTGGACCACACCTGCTGCACCCGTATTTTATATTCCAATGCAAAATATTATCTATGTAAGATAAAACATGTATTTTAATAGGCATATTTTACATTTTTATAAAGGAACCAAACTAACTTTAATATATTCTAAAAGTTAAGATCATACATAATAACTCATCCTAAGAGCAATCAAAATAGGAACACTTAATTCATTTTTTAAAATGTAGACAGTAGAAAGCTATACATAAAAAAAATAAATTCCCCTTCGCTCCTTACCCAGCACCCAAGTGCTACCCTCATCTCCTTTGGATTCCCACTCACAGTTTAGTACAGTTCCTTCAATACTATTTTGTAAATGTTTATAAACAGATCCATATGTTACATCAAAAATACTAGTGGATCATTGCACACACATTTTCCTGTTGGTAACCGTACCACTTAATAGATCTCAGGTCAATTTCCTACAACTGTAACAATGAGCTAGTTCATTTCTGTCCAGGCTGTACTGTAGTATTCCTAGTCCTTAAGCTACTCCTCCACTGCTGCACAGTTAACCTTAATTTTTTTTTAGCCACTTCAACTTTTTCCATCAGTCCTTCACAATATACACAGCTCTTGGTTCCTTCCACTTACAATGAACTCACAGCTCTGCTGACTTTAGCTCAAGGTATTTCCTGTCCCATCGGTGCTGCGGTGCAGTGTGGGCTGAGTAGGTTGAGCGCCTTTGGGTTTTGTTGTGGTTACTGCGTTAAGTGGCTGCAAGACCTGTGTTCCCTTCCCATGAGAGGTGGGCACCAATGGCTAGAGGAGTCCGTGAAATGGGGCAGAACTACAATAGCTATAGACATGGCAGCAATGATGTCATGTGACTTCCAGAGCCAGGCCACAATGCTCCGGAAAGCACTGCTCAGTCCTTTGACCCCTGCTTTCCTGGGCTGGAACTCTTAGAGCTCCTTCTCTGGAAGCCAGTGCCAAGCTGGCAGGTGTCCAGGCCCTACTGCAGAGGTCACAGGAAGATGCTGCAGTGCCACCCCAGTGGAGGCAGCCTTTGAGTAACACCAGCCCAGGTACAGGGCACAGGGGAGGCCTCCAGGCGATGCCAGCCCCACTAACTTGCGTATTCCAGCCAAGGACATCAATTGGTTCAGTAAGTGGAGCAGAAACAGAGTCACCACCACTGTGCACAGTCTGAGTTCCTGACACAGAATCTGTGAGCGTAAAAAGATGCCAGAGGTTCGATTCACTACATCTTAGGCTAATTTTCTATGCAACACTGTATAACTAAACAGCACACAAGAGTCTGACAGTCACATTTCTCTCAACCAAATCCCATCACTCTGGACATAAAGATAAACCCAAGACTTGGTGATCTACACTAGAACTTCAGATTAGTCTTGAAACCGCTCTGACTGTCCTGCTTTCACCTGTAAGCTAGAGACAGCTATGTTCCCTACCTAAAGGGATGGTGTGAGAAAACTAAAATACATGCTAACCCTACCTACAAATGGAAGCCTGTGTGTGTGTGTGTGTGTGTGCGTGTGTGTGTGTGTCCAGTGTGAATTGTTCCTTTTCCTTTACTGAAGCAGAGATATTCAAATGCACATCTTCCCTGAACATGGGTTTTAAGATTCAGGCTCTCTGGACTTCAGTCTCCCACGAAAACCCTCTTAGACGGGCAGTCTTCTAATTCCAACAAATTATGATCAGCACTAATTTGCCGTAACACTCTCCCCCCAGGGAGACAGGAATGTGAACAAACCTTAACATGGACCAAGAGATTAAAAGAGAGAGAGAGAAACAGAAAGAAATACCAAAAAGAATAAAAAATGAGAGACACACACTGCATGCTTACAATGACTATAGCTGGGCAATGAGATTAAAGATTATGTACTATTTTTCATTTCAGTATTTTTATCTAGGATGACTATTAATCCTAAAAGTTTTTTTTTTGCAGGCTGATTTCCAAAGCTAAGTGCTAACACAGAACAGGAGCAGCTGGGCTCCATCCCCCCTCTTATCACCACCCTGGATTCCATACTCGCCTCAGTGCTCCCCACAGTGTGAGAAGCCTTCCCTTTCTCTCCTTCTCAGGTACCCACAAGTCCACAAGAATAAAGGTAACAGGAGCAGGACAACTGCTCTTCATGCTGTCTACAACCCTGGCAGGTCCCAAGTGAGGAGATCAGGGACTTGGCTGTCCATCACCCCCAGCCTCCAGCCAAGCAACTCAAAGGGGAGCCAGCAGCCCTCTAAGGTGGTGCTCTCTGCTTGGAGCAAACCCAGGGAGCAGGCAGACAGTATGGAGTCTCACACAGCTCAACCTGCTGTCTCTCAGGCCTTCCTTGCCCCTTCCGTGCCCACTCAAGGGGTGCGGCCACCTGTCTCTGGCTGTCCTGCTAAACTGCCCCTCCCAGCGCCAGGCAAGCGGATGCAAGCACTGGTCCTCCTGCTGCCCGACAGATGGGTAGGGGCCCTCCAGCAGCCCTGACGCCCAGAGACTGCCCAGAGCCTCCTGCTGCCCCTATTCTGAGGGCAGAGGAGCCAAATTCTCTCTCACTGCCTAGATTTGGTCCTCACAGAGGCTCACCCTGCAGTGTGGACTATGGACCAGAGTGCAAACACCTGGGAGGTGAACCCAAGCCCCAACGCAGGCCCTCAGACCGCCCCCCACCACCCGACCTCCCGCACAGCTGAGAATAGGCAGCACAGCTAGAAACCCCTCATTTGAAAATGAACAATTCTGGCAAAATAAAAACTTGTGTCACTCTAGTCATAGTAGACACTTTGAAGAAAGAGTTTTAATGGGTGGGAAAAAGCAGAGCCCCGTGCCCACCATAAGACCTCATGATTCATGCACCCTTGAAAATGGAGCCAAGAGATCAACACACTTTATTTCAAAGCCAAAACCCAAGGATACAAAAAGGGGGTGTTCCACTTCCAATCAGGACCCATCACAAGTGCTCGCTGGCCCCGGAAATGGCACCATGAATGCTGAAGGTGGGAGCTTGGCCAAGTCAAGCACAGCCATGCAAAAGAAATGCCCACAAGCCAACTCTGCCCCACTTCTGATAGCAGAACTCTCCCCCATGGTCAAGTGGCAGTGTCTGAGTCCTGCTGGTTTATGCACATGAGAAGGGTGTGTGTCCCTACCAGACTCAGCTAGGCCCCACGGTCAAGGACCATGCAATCCAGAAATGCCAGCCCAGCTGTTGTGCTTGCTCCTCTTCCAGTGCCCCTCCCATCTCACACCATCATCCCCACAATAACACATTTTCTGGAAATGGCCTGAATTCCTCCCTCCTTCCACAGACCTTCCCACCCCTGACCATCCCTCCACCTCCCCAACCTTGGTTCAGAGAGCAGCCTACATTGAGCATGTGACAGCCAAAGACAGACAGCAGGTCCTGGCCTGCAGCAGGGAGGGCCTTGCTTGTCCCCTCACTACACATGCAGCATAGGCCTTGCATTATATCTTATGGAAGTCACATGTGCATTAGTGTGTGTGCATTTGTGTGTGTGTGTGTGTGTGTGTGTGTGTGTGTGTCTGGGGTGACATGTATGCTGGAAGGGGCCTTAGTGCTCCCCAAATCCTCCTGTCCAGCTCCCCCAGTATCTCAAAGGAGCTGCATCTTAACATGGTCTGCAGGAACACAAACCCTTTCCTTGAGAACAGAAAAAGAAGAGCTGGAGACTCCAAGGAAAACAGAACAGGGACAGTGGCCCAGGCCACAGCACATCAGCCACTGCTGCACAGCACTGCTAGCTTCAGCACAACCCGCCTGAGCAGCCAACCTGCCTTCCTTTGCTGGACAGTGCCAGCATCCTCATGAGCACCTGCGGCTTCAGCTGCAAGGCCAAGTGCAGGAACAAGGACCTCATCTAACAGAGCAGAGACAGGTCTGCCCTTAGGGCTGGATGACCAGATGCCCTGGTCTGCCTGGAACCGGCCCACTTTACAGCACTCTCCTGGTGTGATCAACAGAAGCCCCTTTCCTAGGTGTCTCAGTCTGGGCAACAAACTACCCTGTAACCCTTCTTCCAGGGCACACTGTTCCCAGAGAGAACAAAGCGGCAGGCCTGGCATGCTTCCGCAGAGCACTTTACGCCACGGACTTTAAAATGAAACTCGTGTGCAATTATGTCTAATTTGGCCCCTTCTGGTGACATGCCAGCTGACCGAAATTCTGCTCCCGGGAAATGAGACTGGACACCAGTGAAGGGAACCTGGGACTGAGCAGACATGCTGCATGCTGTAAGCTTGTGACTTGAAGGGGGGGGGGAGAGAGAGAGAGATTGGCACTGAGCATGGGAAACCCCACTTAGAATTGGACCCATGAAGTTAGCTGCCCAAGAATTCCAGTTCAAATTCAGCCCATCCTCCAAGTGCCGACCCCAGCACACATGAAAGCCTCACAGTTCTGCCTGGTGCACAGCGGCTGACTTGCGGGGCATGGATGGGCTTCAGGAATTCCTAAGCTTGGAATTTCCAAGCTCGGAAAAAGTAGTAGAAAAGCCAGGCCAGCAAGCTGATCTTGGCGCTCCACCCCATCACAGGGCCCAGCACTACCTGAGCACCCACAGCCTCAGGAAGCGAGGTCCCACTGGCCTGGAGAGAACAGCTCTCAGAATCAGAAGGAATAGTATGAACATGACTGTGCCTTTTTGTCTTTCATTGATTTTTTCCAGATCTGCCTGGGAAAAATGAAGTCTGCAGAACAGGAAACATCAGTCTCTCAAGAACAACTGTGAACAATTCGACGCATTTCCTTCCAGGCTTCCCCCCACTCAATTTAAGTTCTATCTTCCCCAACAGAGTATCCTGCTTTTTCACTTTATTATATAAGCATTTCTCCATATCATTATAAGCCAATCTGTTTATTTTCACTCGTGACTGTGGTTCTCCAATAGCAATGTTAACAGCTGTTTGCTATTGGGACTTCAAAAGTTTTTGCATAGCAGAAGGTAGTAAATAAAGGGCATGGAGAAGAAAAAGGAACCCGAGTAATGAAACTTTAATGAAGAATCCATCTCCCAAAATAGAGTGGGTAACCAGTGCTGGGAGTTTTGAGGCCCTCCAGCTATTCCGCTGCAATAAGCTCCGTGAACTGCCTGGGGCCTTCCAAGCTGGCCCTGCCACGAAGCCAATGGCCAGTGCAGTAAAGAAAGGGCTGGATGACTGGGGCTGAGGAGAAAGGAACAAGCCATGCAAGACCGGCAGGAACTCTTGGGTATCTGCGGCATCCTCACCTTTGGTGGCAGTCAAGTCACCAGGCTCCCCAACTGGCCCTGCTGCCCCCCTCTTTGCAGACCTCCTCCTCTCCACACTCCCAGCATTCTCTCAGTGCCAGGCAGAGCGAGGTCCTCTGCATTCACCACGCAGCACTTTGGTTCCCTGGAGAGGAAGCCTGAGCAGAGTGGCAGCCAATGACAACAGCTGTGGCCTCCGTGCCATGCTCCCCACTGGAAGCCCAGCCTCTTGAGGGAAGAGCGCAGCCTGCACCGCACATTCACACAACGAGGTCCACTTATGTCTCACTTCCTTCCTATAAAGCTTTGAAGAGGTTTACAAAGACGTCTGTTTTATAGCAGGAAAGATTTATAAACATAAAGAAATTAGGTAAAGGGGAAATAGACTAGAACAAGAAAGGAAGAGAGAGTATGTACATTCTAAGCTACATTCCCGACTTTCACAGAATCTACAGTGAAGTTCCAAATCTGGGGCTACGCTTTGTATCAGCCCAAACAAAACTTTAAAAAGTGAATGTTCATAAATGTAAGATACGGTTTTGGTTCAGAAAGTCCTGCAGCTACCGTGTTGGTGACATCGTCTCCGCTGTCCAGCCCCATCTTTCAAAGGAGTCTGTCTTCTGCCTTACTGTTGGCTAAACCTGCTGCAGCTGCAATGTAAATGGGACAGACGCTGCTCTAGAAAGGGCCATGCACCGCCCAGCTCCTTGCCTTCCCTAAGGCTACTGTCATTGAGAGCCCGCTGGTCCTCACTCACCTTGACGAGAGGACAGAACGCCCATGCGCACTCATGCTCTCCTGTGCTCTCTATTAGAGCCCGCCCGTTCCATCCATCTCCTGACGTTTCCAGAACCTTACGGTGCTACCTTCCGCTATGTGCTGCGTGACCCTTTCTTCTTTCTTGTTTCTGTGACGATTTCTCAGCCTTGGTGATCTAATTGCAATCCTGCTGAGTCGACACTGTTCATGGTCAGCCAAAGTTGCTGGGCCAAGAATTTAGGATCTCAAGAAATTTTCCTTCTCCCAAATGTAACAGCCACCCAAGGTTGAAGAATGATATTTGTAATGACAGGAAACTGAAATGATGGTCACATGCTTGACCCATAAGACAGAGACCAAGTACCCGAGGCTGACATTTTAACTTGTGCTCAACAGGTGTGTTTGGCATAACACCGGCATCGCCCTGCCCATGTTCAAATTCTTACTCTGCCACTACTAGCTGTTTCGGAGGCAAGTGACCTAGCCTGTCTATGCCTCAGTTTTCCCACCTATAAAATGGGGATAATGTTACTGTTATGGTTGACTCATTATGTCAACTTGAGAAGTTTAGAAATTCAACTAAGTAATTCAGCAGGGAGCCAGGGTCCTCACTTGATAAACATCCTCAGCTTGTACAAGAGGAGGTCATGGAGTGGGTGTGAATGCTACACCCTCCCAAGGACAGGAAGCCTACATGCAACATCAAGGGGAAAAGGAAGCATGCTCCCCCTTTTGCTCTTGTTGCTCTTGCTGTCTTCTGCCACCTTGAGCACCTTGAGCTGTTGTCCCTCACCATGCCATCCTGCCTTGGTGCCAGCTGAGGATGGACAGAAACCTCCACAAGCTGTGAGGTAAATAAACCTATCTACCCTTAATTCTGGATGTCGGTATTTTGTCTCAGCAACGCCAGAAAAGTTAACTAAGACAGTTACCAATCTCAGAGGGTTGTTAAGATTAAATTGGGTGATTCATAACAAGTGCTTAGAAGCGAATAAAGCATCGTGAGAGGTTAAAATGCAAACAGTGGTAGCAACTAGTCTGGCCCTGTTAGAACTGTGCACACGTGCCACTTCTCACAGCTGGTCTCTTCTTACCAGACACAAAGCAGCATGCTGTCCCAGGCTGCTCAACGCACACAGAAACAGACCTGAGACCTGGGTTAAGAGTACAGTTTTCCACTGAAGCAGGATTTTGAATTATAGAATTATTTGGTTTTCCTGCAGGTCCCCCTGCCCTGTTTTTTTCTGTTAAGTAACCCTGAGAACCTCACATACTGTACTTAGCACAAGCTCCAAACTAATCATTATGAGACCACAGCTTGGTTCCATGGAGTTAAGACTTGATCTTGTAATCCTCAGATCACTTCTAACCCAGCAGTGAAAGAATGATCAGCCTTCAAAATCAGCAGGCTGCTGGGTATAATCCCAGTCAGAGGCTGAGGCAGAAAGACTGCCTGGAGTTTGAGGTTGGTCTGGGCTACACAGCGAGTTCAAGGCCAGCCTGATCTTGTAGCAAGATCCTGTCTCAAAATAAAAGAAAAAAGAAAAAGAAAGAAAACAAGACCACAGGCTGCCCAACCCTAGATTCATGTTAGCCAAAGCATAAGAAAGCCTGACTTCTCCCCACCTCCTTGCTTAACCTCTCATCTTGTAGGCTTGGCAATATATAAGAACTATGGGGCTATGGAGATAGCTCAGCAGACTAAGCACCTGCCTAGGCAAGCGCAAGGACTTGGGTTCAATCCCCAGCACCACATGCCATGTTGGCCCCATCCCAGGCACACCAAGCTGGCCACCAAGACTGGGCGTGGTGGTGCTTGCCTGTAATCCCAGTTCTGTGGAGGCTGAAACAGGAAGATCACTATGAGTCCAAGCTGTATAATAAGACCCTGTACCAAATGTAAAAAAAAAAAAAGAACAAGAAACTATGGACACTCATCTTGGGAAGTATCATCTCCTTCCCTTTACTCCAGTAACTCAGCGCCTTGGCCCTCACACACTCCTACCACCGTGTACTCTTATTAACAATCCTGTTTCTAGCCAGACATTGTGGGGCACACCTGAAATCACAGCACTTGGGGAAGCTGAAGTGGGAGGATCAAAATTTTGATGGGCCCTGTCTTAAAATAAAAAAGGGCTTGGGACATACACAGGCCCTGGGCTCAAGCTCCCATACTAAAAAGTAAATGAAATAATGCTTTATTTTAAAAAATCCTACATGTTGCAGGGAAGCAGGCCATTACTTTATTTTACATCAGTATTTATAAAGACAGAAGGCAACTTATTGACCATGTAGTTAGTACTATTTAACTGAACAAAAATGAAATTCTTTAAGAAGTTATGCATAACATAAATGGAATACTGGACTGTAATCCTTCTCACCACCGTCTGAGGGGACAAAGAAATCAGTTTTCCCACAGCTAGATTTATATCCATTGCTCGTTATCTCCTCTGGAGGAAAGACGTGGCCACACACGGCCTCCCAGGAGGTCATCTGAACACAGCCTACCAGCCCGCATGGAGGGCCAGTCTTCCAAATTCAGAGACACTTCCTCCTTCATGGCTTTCTCCAATGCATGCCATTAAACAGTGAGGGCTAATGGCAAGTGCTGAAAAAAAAAAATGCCCATCAGCAGATTAATGGATAGGCTCAAATGGCACGTGGACATGGACACACACGAAGGGATCCTAATCTGCCTTAAGAAGGAAGGAAATACTAACACATGCTACAGTTTAGATGAACCCCAAAGGCAGGTTACCTGAGGTAAGCCACACCCAGAAGACAAGTGCTGTGTGGCCCAGTCCATCCAAATGGAAAGTAGAGGGTGGGGGCCAGGCTGTGAGTGGAGGAAGAAATGGGAAGTATGAGAGCTTCAGCCTGGGAAAAGGAAAAGGTCCCACAGAAGGATGAGGATAGTATGACACACGATATACTGCTAGTGTCACAGGCTTGCCCCCTGAAAAGTGGTTTAAGTGGTCCTTTTATGTTATGTCTATTTCACCACAATAAAATAGATACACAGAGTTGGGGATTTTAATTAAGTCAATACATTTCAAACCTTGGCTGTACACTGCAATCTCAAGTATTTAGAATACCTGCTCACCCCTTGTAGTGGGAAGTGGGACACTGCTGTAGCTCATCTGGAAGGACCAGACCAGCAGCCCACAGGGGCTCCCACCAAGCAGTGGCTGCCTCACTCGCACTCACCGGGAGGCTGCCCTGCCCTCTACCATCCTCAGCTTCTCCTTCACAAAGATCCAATATCTCAGCTTCATGTAGAAATGATCTCCTGTCATCCCAGCACAGGAGTCAGGTGTCACACACACAAGAAGATCTCAAGTTCAAGTCCAGCCTGGGTAATGTAACAAGACCCTATCTTAAAACTTAGAAATTGAAAAAGGTCAAGAACATAGCTCATTGCAAAGGCCCTGGCCTCAACCAAAAGCAGGAAAGAAGGATAGTAGAGAAGGAAGAATGGAGGAAAGGAGAAAAGGAAGGGTGTAAGGAAAAGGAAGGGAAAGGAAGGAGGGAATCCCTACTGACAGGAGCAGAGAGAGAATAGCCTCCCCAAACGTCACTCCCACTCTTAGAAATGGAGATGCCCCCGGGCAGCATGGTGCTCCTTTAGGAGACATTTCCCTACTGCACAGGGTCAAAGGAGCAACTCTGGGACAGGCTTTTAGTGTTCAGACCCCTAATCTGTATGCTTCCCAGTAAGAGAAAGGTTCAGATGGACAAGGAGAATCTGGTCAAAGGATTTAGATTTAGAAATACTATGGGCCATAAATACTGCTGCCAAAAGATAAACTTTTGCCTTGTCGAGCTAGAGGGAGAAGAAAAAAATATTACTTCAGAGATGGGTCCACAAACATTGTATATCACAAAAGTAAGGTGGCACTGGCTTTGAGGCAGATGATTAAAGAATAAATCCTTCTCAACACAATAAATCTACACCAAAAAATGATTCAAATCTGTTTCAAATTCACTCCATCACCACCACCCACATGCACACTCGAGAAGCATTCACAGCAAACTCTTGTACCTCACACACCTTTGGTTTTCTTTGGCGGGAGGATTGCTGGTTTGGTTTGTTTTTTTGAGGCAGGTTCTTGTTATGTTGTCCAGGCTGGTCTTGAACTCACTGAAATCTTCCTGCCTCAGCCTCAGCCAAGTACTGAGATTACAGGCATGTGTCACCACAACCAAGTCCTCACACACCTTTGGAAATAAGTATAAACCCATTTTTCAGATGTAGAAGGGGGCTCAGAGTCACACCCAATGGTACCCAGTAAACAGCACCTCGATTAAGACTTTAGATGCTTGCTGCTGCCCTTAGTGACAAAGTGACTCTTGCCTCTCCCTGTTTAGGGCTGACAGTACTATCAGTACTATCTCATTTTACAACAAAATGCAGGACCAAGGACACCTTCTAAAAGGCCAAAAAATCTAATCTACCTTTCCTAGTGTGGTGCCACATGCTTATAATCCCAGCCCTCTGGAGGCTGAGGCAGGAGGATCAGGAGTTCCAGGCCAGCCTGCGGGACATTGTGAGTTCAAGCCCAATCTAAACTGTACAGTGAGAACCTGTCTCTAAAAAGCAAAACAACTCACTGACCTTGGTCCACCTCTCCACTGTTCACGGATGTCCTGCTCTCAATCTGGGTGACTAAGGCAGCAAACGCATTCTCCCAAGCTCCCTGGATCCTGTGAAGGCCTTGGTCACACCTGAACTCCAAAGGCATGTGGTCAGCCAGCCCAGAGCCAATGAGGAATCTGGAGTGAACCTGCAGCCCTGTGGGGGCCACCACTTCTGGGTCCCGGAATGCGCTCTCCAAGGCCGGCCAGCATCTCCCGGTTCACGTCAGCAACATGCATTCTACAGGAGATACCGATTAATTTCCATTCATACCTGCTTTTCCTAGATCAGTTTCCTACATGTTTTCTCTTTACAAATTTTAAAAATGTTGAATAGCTACTACTTCCACAGATTGTTTTTTCTGTCACCACTGCGAGCTTCACTTTGCTGATGATTATGTTTTTAACCCAACCTTTTATCATCTCTGGCCCAACTACCATTCCACTCATGTCCACCACAGATTCCTGGGCCTCTCAATGCCCTTGTCACTCCATCCCTCACACACCTGAGAAAGAGGATTTCCTCCAATTCTTCCCTGCTTGACACAACTGCTTTTTAAGCTCTAATTATCTTAAGGCAGAAATAGTAGCTAAAAGAGACTATCGTGAGCAGCAAAGGACAGCTATTATACCTTTTCTAACCTCAGAAACTTGTGTACAGTAGAAAGTTTGAGGAGAAAAAGAAAATATTAACCCTTCACTTTATAACCCAGCAAGAACTGCTGTTGACACATTGACCTCCATAGCTGGCATTCAAATTCAGCATCGGCTGTGTTACAGTTTGTGTCTAGATGTCCCCACCCCCAAGCCTCATGCAGTTTTAGACAGGGCTTTTTCAGAGATAGCTGAATCTAGAGTTTGTGATCGATTCATGGCTCAGTGCTGGGACTGAGGATGCTGGGAATAAGGATGGATGATTGCTGGACCAGTCCACTGATTGGATAGCATCTCTCTAATCCCAGCAGTCTGGACAAGATAAAAGGGGCAGAAAGAGGCTTG
>NDGM011251121.1:0-10467 GCA_002564305.1 Octomys mimax
TGTTTTCATAGTGGTTATTCATAGTACAAGATGCAGACATGATATTCTGTCCAAACACTATTACTATAAACTTTTCTTCTCATTGAACTAAGAGAAAGTAGCTGTATACCTATCCTAACTATTTTGAATATACAGATACAGAATGGTCTTTCATTTGTATCCCTCTTTTTTTGTTTAGTTTTGTCAGAAATGGGTTTTCCATTGCCATTTAAATATTGTAGGTGCGTGACCTCAGAAAAATAATCCCATACAAAAGGCTCAAGTCAACAACTTCTGACATTGCCAGTCCTAAGAATTGTATTTTTGATATTATGTCCTTACCAGGTTGGTAGTAGGTTGAACAATTGCTTATTTTTTCAAGAAAAATATTTTCATAGATCCATTACAGTTGGAGGTGCACAATGAAAGAAGACAATGAAATGTACTTTAGAGTTAGAAATTCTGCACTTGAGCATTGATTGCAATCTTTACTGTCCGCTTGACTTAATAAATTATTTCTTTTAAACTCCATCCTTAATCTAAAAGTGAGGACAACAGTGACAATAATTGTTGGCTCTACAGGATTATCATGAGGACCAAATAAGCACGAGAGTATGTAAGCATGTATTTACCGCTTATAAAAATGATCAAAGATTAGTATTCTACAAAAGTTGATTTTTGCTTAGTAGAGTCAAGTTAGTAATAACCAATTAAAATCAGGAAGGAAAAAAGACATTCATTTTGCTTCTTTTCTGGTTTCCATCGTTCATCTTTTTATGCTAATTCTAGGGAAATTGCCAAGGAAGAATACTACTTTATCACGTCTTTTGTAGTAAGTAGCAGTTGTGAAGAGGCAGTGGGGGCTGAATTGAAAGCACTGGGTTCTGTTTGCCTCTGTGGCCAGCTTGGTGTAGACAGTTAAAAGTCCCTTGTCGTCTCTGAGGTAACTGGTTGTCCCATCTACGAAAGAGGAGTGGTATGGCCAGACAGGTGGTTGTGTACACACAGGCCTCCTGACTATTTCAAACAGCACAGGGCATGCTGGCCTCCCTTTCCTTAGTGGGTGAAGGCCTGAGTTGTCTCAGAGGTGGAGGTGCCCACTCACCTCCCCAGAGAGCCCAGAGGCAGAGTATATAGGGTCCTGGGAACTGATCCCAGCTCACCCCAAGTGGCCTCTTCATGGATGCAGGACTGGGAAAGTGAGGAAGTTGGCTGGAAGGCAGCACTCTGCTCCAAGGTGGGACATTTATTCCTCATTTCACAGGATACCTTTGATTTCTTCCTTAGGGTTTAAAGAGACATTTTAAATTAAAATTGGATATAGTGTCATACTAAAAAATTATTCTACAATACAACTTTCAGTGTTTCTCAAGACTATGACAGAATCCTTTTCAGAATACTAGAGGCAGGGGAGGAGCATTAAAATACTGTAGGTTTATAATTTTAGTTGGCATTTTGATTCTTACTCCCCAATCCTTGTTATTTTATAAATGATAAATTAATGATATTTGTTAAGATCTATTTTGATTTTGTGGTACATTTCGTAAATGATGTCTTGACTATTCTCAAGTAAAAACAAAAAGGAACATGTTATCACTAAAATATAGCAGCTAAATTCTCTTAATAATTTCCCTTTTTGGAGAGCACAAGTCATGGTCTTCAGCTTGGTTTTGCATTTTCTATGTGTTCCATTTTTATTTCCTTCAACTCTCCCTGCTTTGTATGCTTTCTCTCAAATGTACCTACCATAAAGCCATCTGTTGTCCAAGGGGTCGTTCCTGCATGAATCATGCTCTGTCAAAATTTTGAGGTTATAAATGTTCAGCTAATTGAGAAGTCTGACTAGCTGAATACTTGTAAGTGCTTTATAATATCTTTCAACACTTCAAAACCCTGGCCCATTTAAATTCCAAGATCCTGGAGCAAATGGGACAAGTTATTCACATGGATTCAGGCTGATAAAATGAAAAACATGTTTATGAATTTTTTCTTAGAATTTGGACATAGCTCTCCTCTGAAATATTTATTTTTGAGCTATGTCTCTATTATGCCAAAGCAAGTGACTGGGGAGTGGAAAACTTAGTCCATTAGTCCATTATTTTGACTACTCTGTATTAAACAGCTAAATTCGATTTTTTTTTTCTTGCCACATTGATTGGGTGTTTGGGAAATGTGGATGCTTACAGTTTCTAAGACAGAAGTCAGTTACTCTTTCTCCCACCTTCCTCCAATTATTTTCCTTTCATTTCATAAATAAGACACTGAAAAAGAATGCACAAATACTTGCATAAATGGCATAGCAGCTGCAGTCACCCACCTAAGAATCTTTCTAAGATATTTGTGCATTCCTAAGAGATTTTATATTCTCATGATCTCTTCTGGTTTGAAGTTTCAGATTTTGCTGGGTTCTGAGACTCTCATGTTTCTCACCTCCATCCTCTCCACTCTTCATCAATTCAACCACAGAATGTGGCCCTTCTTCATGTTTGTCTCAAAAAAGCAAATCGGCTGACAAGAAATAGTTTTCCTTCCGACTGACTTTATTGAAAGATTGGTGAGACCAGTACACTTTACCGAACAGCAATACAATTCTGAATATTAGAGATTTATCTTTTTAAATTTATGTTGGAGCTCAGGATAGAGTAGACTCCCTTTATGCTTTGCATAATTCTTTCTCTAATCAAACCCAAATTTAGCTCAAAAGTTCTAAGGCACGTATAAGGAACTCAAGAAGGACACATCTCAATATCTATTTAGGCCTCACTAATTTTTTGCTGCCAATCTTTACAAGAGGAAATGAGCACTCTAGAAGTGTTATTTACTCCATGTTTTTAATAAACAGTGGCATTCCATCACACAGACATGCACATAAGTGTGCATGCAAGCACACAAGCACATATGCGAATACCACCTTCCCCACATTCACGACCCATAGAAAAAAATTTATATCGGCTTTATCAGCTGAAATTTCTCTTGGATAAATTGCTTAAGAATTTGTAGTTGCAACAGATGGATAGTACTTCAGCAGAAGTACTTGCTGAAGTCATCCAAACTGGCCCAAGCTCACACCACTGCTCTCATGCTACACAATGTCATCTTTCTGTTACTTGAAGGGCAAACTCATTCCCATTGCATGACCACTGCATCTTCCTATCTCTGTGACCCTTAGCAACCCTAGTTTATTCTCACAGTGTGTGCCTTAGCTTCCGATTTGTCCTTGTTAGAGGTAATCATTCAATCTATAACAACATCTTCCCATCTCTCAATCACATTACCCTATAGTCTCTATAACCATCAGTGTTGTTTTATTAAAAAAAACAACAAACTTTTATGATATTTCCATATATTCTTGATTACAGAGTGCTTTTCTTTAGATGTCTATATTTTTGCATCCAGAAATGTGAATGATACTTGGTAAAGGCTTAAATATGCTAAAAAATGTGTCTATTGTTAAGGAATTAAAATAATAAAATTTTCTGGATAAACTTCAGGAAATACAAGTTAAATAAAATGAATTTGTGTCATCTGTCTCATAACAGTTAATATTAAATAGGAATTGTAATTATTGTTATAATTAAGACTTCCTGTTGTTATCATAATGGAAGACCACCATTTAGTATGTTCATATTTAGAACATAAATGTGTATAAGAAATAAGTTTAGCTTGAAAATAAAAGAGCCCAGTTAAAAATTACCATCATAGAATTCTTATTGAATCCTTTCATTTAACTGTTGTGGCAACTGAGACGGAGTAAAGCTATCATGTATGATGCTAATGGTGATTTCAAGTCTGGAATCAGATTTCTTGACTCTCAAATGATTAATTTTCCCCCGTAAGTTGTATCTTCAGTTTTCATCTAAGAGTAATCTATTACATCATGTTTTCAGTTATAGAATAAGATGTTGGAAGTTGGTGATCTCTCAGCATTTGCAGTTAAGCCATCCTATTTTTTTCCTTTTCCCTCTATCAATTTTTCTACAACTTGATTAGGAGCAATCTCCTCAAAGTCTGATACTATCAAGCTCCTATTCAGTGATGCTTTAGGTTCTTAGTGACTCTAAACTTGTATTAGCCACTGGACATTGGTGGCCTCTGGCTGGTTGCTAGTAACTAAGACACAAAAGAGCTCATGTGACTATGAAATCTACACAAATAGGTAAAGGAAGACAGTTGACCATTTCCATGTACCTTCTTGAGGTACTTCCTGAATATTGAAGAGTAAGACACAGTCAATGAAATATAATGTAAAGAAGTCAATTACAGTCAAAGTAATGTTAAAGTTTTGTTTAGTATAAAACAATGGCAAAAATAAAGTTCTGTCAGATAATATTAGGGCCTTGGTAATCAATACATTTGATTTAAAACTAAATTGTATTGTTCCTCATGAGTAGAAAATTTGTCCTGTGTGTTTCCTCTGTTCTCTAATGTAACAACATTTTGCTCTCAAAGGAAACAGATTACCTATAAGCATATGTATTTTATAATAGATGAAAAAGAAACCTCATCCTCTAGTATAAATCAAATTCTTACAGGAATCAAATTTAGTTTATCTTAATTTGATTACTAAGCAATTTATCACAAAAAGTTGCAAATCCATGAGATTAGACAATGATTTATACTACACACATATCTACTAGGTTAAAAATTATTTATACTATATATAGATATAATGACATAATCTTTTCCAAGAACACTCTTCATAGAGCCTAGAGCATTTGGCTTAATCTCATTCTAGCCATTTCAAAATTAAAGATAAGTGTAGATTGGGAGTAATAGAACTGATAAAATATTGTGACAACAAATACGAGCTATATTTCTGAAGAAAATAGAGCTATTAGCTTTGCTATGTTTATAAGATATAATCAGTATCATCTGGAACCTAAAGACTAGTGTGCATATGGGGCAGTTGAGAGACAATTAACAATTTTTGTTGTTTATAAAATGAGTTTATAACTCAAAGGGGATAAGTAGTACCTAATAGTATATCAACAGAGTATCACAAAATTCATATTAGAAAAATGGAAGAGAAAATTAAATAAGCATTTCTCCTCTGTCCATCTTCAGTTTGTACATTACTTTTCATTTTCAGACATGGAAATCACTTCAAATTTAAAAGCCAAACAGTTGAAAGTCCATGAGAATAATTTGGTGAAGATTTACAGACAAGCCCTTTGGATGAGTAAAACATAAGAAAATAAGATTTATTAGAAAAGGTAACAAAGATAAAGTTCAGCCAAGTGGAGCATAATGATTTTTACATGTAAAAATCTTACTATACAGATACAAAGTAGCTGTTTCTTGTGCCCCATCAAAACTTATTTTCACTGGTGATTTAATGGGAAATTAACCTGTCCCTTAGACAGTGCTGAGCACCATCTACCAGTCTTTTTACACGGAGTCTTCACAAAAAATTCCAAAGAAGGAAGAGACATTTTTCCCTCCATTTTCAGAGACTGTAGGTCCACAGTGACATGAGATACCACATTTTAAAATATCAACGTGTGCACATAAGAAATAATGTGGGCTTCAAGAAGGGAAGCATAGAGGGGATGACAGAGGATGAGAATAGGAATAGAAATAGTAAGGTTACGTTTCAGTTACAAAGGAAGAAGTTTCTCTGGAGATTGCTGGACATAGGAAGAGGTCATTGAAAAAGGCTTTGAAGCAATGTCTTCCAGAAGTGTACAGTGGAAGAGAGTTATGCTAAGATGAAATGCTACATGAAGGCTGAGGGAGTGCCTACATTTCTTTCAACTTTTATTACTCAAAACCTGACACTTAAGTCTCCCTATAAAATTTGAATATTCATAGTCTATAAATAGTTAAATAATGGTGAATGTTTTAAGAATTCTGTTTTTGTTATTTTATAAGAATCTTGGGGCTGGGGAGATGGCTCAGTGGAATAAGTGCTTCTTTGGCAAGTGCAAGGGTCTGAGTTCAATCCCCAGTTCTGAAAAACAAAAAAAATCTTATCAACACTTTGAGAGGGAAGACATGAAGAAAAAAAGGTGTTCCGTCTGAAAACTCGAAAGAGGAAAATGGTGATGCTGGCTATCTTCAAAACAGCAGGGTGGATTTGAAAAGATTTCAAAATATATTGTATGGGGCTGGGGAGATGACTCAGTAGACTAAGTGCTTGCCTGGCAAGCACAAGGGCCTGAGTTCAATCCCTGGTTCTGTAAAATAAATAAATAAAATAAATAAATTAAAAAATATATATATATATATCCAGCAATTTCAGTTTTGAGTATGAGTCTCAAGGAATTGAGAGTAAGGTCACAAACAGACACACAGACACACCCAGGTGCATGGTAGTGTCATTTATAATAGGCAAAGTCAATGCAGCACACATTAATGAAATATGTTACTTGGAATCTCACCTGGCCTCAAAAGAAGTAAAATCTTGCACAAAAACAACATGGAGTAGCATTCAAGGAGTTATTTGAGGGAATTATGCTAAGTGTGTGCCAGTTCGTTCTGATGGAAAAAGTTCTCACAATGAAGCATGAGGGTGTTTGCCCCGAGATTGAATGTCCCTTATAGACTAGACACAGAAATTGGCCTTAATTGGACACATTCCCATTGTTGTACAAGCATTGCCACCATCCATTTCTAGAGATTTCCATTAGCCCAAACAGTTACTCATACAGCACAATGAGCCCAGGGTTCATCCATGTTGTCGCATGTTAGACAATGAATTTTAAATGGTAGATTTTATCTTATGTGTAATAACCCTACTGTGCATAGTGATATATCATATGCATGCATGCTATATGCAATATTTGTATAAATAGTATATAATATTCATTATATGTGTTATGCATATTGTAGAGAGAACAGAGCATGGATTATTTATTTTTACTACTTCACTGAAACAGTCTCTACAGAGCCTTTAAAAACAAGTATTCAACTAAAATCCATTCTAAAGGAGCCTCGGTTATAAGTTCCCCATTTGTAATACATACAGAAGTTGTTAATAGATTTACATATATGCGCCCAACATAAATATTTTACCTTAAATTGCCATGTGTCATATAACTTGACTTAAAAGCTCTTAAAATATGTGATTTAAATTTTATATCTCTTGGTTATTTATGGATTTTAATTAATTTAAAATTTCATAATCCAAATTGAAAATATCTCTGACATGGTTGATGTCTAGTGGCTTATGTTATATTTTACAGCAATCCTCAACTAGTGCAAAGGCCATTAAGATGGATTATCAACATTTTAAATTGGTGGCGTATTCACAGAGTGCACAGCCTCCTAGAGGGCTAGCAATTTGACAAATATCATTTTTAAAGAATTAAATGCACTGGAATGTCTCCATAATGTTTTCCAGGGGTCCGAAGGGTTTTTTCAGTGATACATGATCTTCTTCGGCCTCTTAGCCAGACCTTTAAAAAATGAACATTAGCTGCAGGAAAATGTTAAATGGAGGCATATTGTGATGAATTTCACTACCCAGTATTTATTTTAAATGGTTTAACCTAATATACAATACAGAGAAAATCTGCTTTTGCAAATATAATGAATTAAAAAAATTTAGCCTCTTAGAAGACATTACCAATGAGTTACAATGAATAACAAATTTCTGTATACTTAGAGGTAGAAGTTTTTCAGTGCAGTTTATTTTTTCATAGCTGTCCTGAGTGAATATTTTAAATTTAAGTGGGTTCCATTTCTCCTCAAATAAAGCATCGTTGGAAGAGAAATTTTAAAGGAACAGATGAAATTTCATTACCATGCGTGCGGTCACACCTTGTCGCAATTTAGGTCCTACATTTCACTGATACCGATATTTCCACACATGGAAAGTGACATTACTTCCCCAAAGAACAAATATCTAGTCTGAATTACTGGAGCACGTGGGGATGACTGGCTGTGTACTACAAGGGTAAAGCGGTTTTTAAAATCATTTGCTAATATGAGACCAGGCTCATGATGTTTTTGGGGTTTTTTTTTTTTTTTTTTTTTTTGCCTCATGTTCAATTGGCCTTTTTGTTCAACCAATAGGTGAATAAATGATTGCAACTGGCAAGCAAGTTCTTTACTCAAATAAAAAGTGCACAAAGAGTGAGGCACGAACTGGAAAGTTTTGGCTTGCACCTTTGCAGATGTAGGTTCCTTACATTAAAATTGAGGGATGCTTTTAATGTAACTAATTAGTTTGACTCTGAACTAAAGATCCCATGTATGTAAGTGGACTAATGGGCTCATTATTGCAAAAATATATTTCTGGAAGAATTTATTAAATATAAAACTATCACAGATCTCCTTCTCCTGTGTTACTCCTCTGTTTTTGGTCCCTTGCATTAATGAAAAACTGAATCTGCCAAGCGTAATAGATTGCAATGAATCCTGAGACTTGACCTTCTTTATTACTCTTACTATACAGTAGGGTTCTCCATAGTCAATGAATCTTCCTAGTAGGCAACCTTTTAGGAATTTGTCATTTGTAAACAACCCCAAATTATTACTTAAGATAGTTTTGGGTTTCTTTGATCACTTAAAAGTTAGTCTTTGTGGTCATTTTGCTACACAGTTTGTCGATTTTGAATCCAGTTTATCTTCCTCACTTGCTTATCCTCCTTCTCTTTCTCATGCCTTCTCATCATCCAAGTCAGGAAAAACTGAAGTCTTTATTCAGTTCTCCACCTGAAATGAGCTCTTTGCTGCCAGGCCTTCCAAGGCCTTGCTCCACACCTGGCCCAAGGCAAGGAAGGGCCAGACATACTTACGAACATGTCCTTATTCCACCCATCTGAGTAACTTCCTCAATACTGGCAACCTGCCTCTCAAATATCACCCCTTTAATGCTTCTGAAATCAGATAGCTGCCTTCTAAGCCACTCAAGAGCATTCTACTCTATTTGGCCTCTCTCTTTATATACTCAAGTTCAGAAAAATGCCATGCCAAGCCAGGCTGATCTCATGCTTTCCCCTTTCTCCTAAGGGACTGTTCCTCACCACCTGTTCTCTAAAGCCTTATAAGTTCACGTCATAATTTTTATCCGTGTTGATAGTGATTAACACTGAGAAGACAATTATCTTAGCAAATATTGCATGGTGAACAGAATTGGAAGTGCTATGGAGTATTTTTTTAATTTTTGAAATGAGATTTATACATTATAAAACTTATCTTTTAAAATATATAATTCCATAGTTTTTTTTATATTTTCATAGGAAGCTATGTCAGCACTCCTACTATCCGACTCCAAAGCATTTTCAGTATTTCCCTGAAACCCAGGCATGCTAGCAGTCACTTTCCATTACTCCACCCTTGGCTAAGACGGTTTTTATCTATAGAGTTCCTATTTCAAACATTTCTTCTAAGTTGAACTCCACAATATGTGGTCCTTTGTGAGTGGCTTCTTTCTAGCATGTCTATTCATATAAGAACATTACCGTTACTTCTTTTTCATTGTGAAATAATATTCCATCTTTCAGCTGTATCACATTGTCTACTTATGAGTGGATGGACATTTGAAGTATTCCCAATTTTTGACTACTATGAATAATACTTCCATCAACATTCGTGTATAAGTTTTGTGGATATGTGTGTTCATGTGTAGTTCAAATGATAATGCAGGGATGGCATTTCTGGGTCAATGGTAAAGATGTACTTAGAGTTGCCGCCAAAGCTGCTTTCCAATATTAGACACACATTGCAGTATTTGAGGGCTTTAATGTTTCTACATTCTCTCTCTCTCTCTCATACTTTAGGGAAGGATCTACAGGGTGTTCAGGGTCTCACTACTAGATCAGGCTCGTAGTGATCCGCCTATTTACAGCCTCCCAAGAGCTTTGATTACAGGTACTGGCCACCACACCCAGTCTCAATCGCTGTCTCAGCGTGCCCCGGGGGGGTGGGGGGAGACCGGCATGTCAGGCCTGGGGATCAAACCCTGGTCCCTGCGCCTGCTTGCAGTCATCTTAATCCACTGAGCTATTTGGCCAGTCCTTCTATATTCTCACTAACATTATTATTTGATTTCTTTATTACAGCAAATGCTATTGGTTATGAGATTGTATTTCAGTAATGCTTTTATTCTCATTTTTCTGATGGGTAACAGCAGATATCTTTTTTTAGATTTTATTTGTAACTCCTTTAGTGAGTTGTCTGTTCATATCATTGACACTTTTCACTGCATTGTCTTTCTATTACTGAATTGTAATATTGAGCTACAGTCTAGTTATAAGCCCCTTATCTAATATTTGACTTAAAAATTTTTCTTCTGTAGGTAGTTGTTTCGCTTTCTTGATGGTACCCTGTTAAAATTGAAAGTTTTGATTTTGATGGTGGCTAGTTTATCTTTTCTTGTGATTGCTGGTGCTGTTCATTCTTTTGTGTCATATACAAGTTGAGTTTCCATAATCTGAAAATCCAAAATTCCCTAAATCTGAAGTTTTTTGAGTTTGGACTTTAAATTTTTCCATTGGTCTTTTGTGTGTGTGTGTGTGTGTGTGTGTGTGTGTGTGTGTGTGT
>NDGM011251121.1:10517-25180 GCA_002564305.1 Octomys mimax
TGTGTGTGTGTGTGTGTGTGTGTGTGTGTGTGTGTGTTTGGCCAGCTCAGCCCACCAGAGGGCATGGCTGGCCGGCATGTGGTGCTGAGGGATCGAACAGCGGTCCTCGTGCTTTGCCAAGCTTGTTCTAAGTAGGTGCTTTAGACCACTGAGCCATCTTTCCAGCCCCGGTTTTTTTTAAATTATTATACAATTAGTAATGTATATTAATTGTATAATTTAATGGCTTGACTGTGACATTTACTTACATAATGTATCATATTTGATTGTATAGTCTTACAATCATGTAAATGCTACTCTCATACTGCCCTTTCTTCAACCATCATGTGTTTACTGTACATAACGTTTTCATTCATTTTAGGGAATATGTACATGAACTTAACATACTTGTTCTTTTTATTCCAATGAATGCAATCATTGTATGTCACAAATTCAAAATAAACAGTAATAGTAAAAATGGGGGAGGAGGCTCTACAGACAGAAGGAGGGAGGAGAATAAGAAAGGGAAGGGATAGAAAGAATAAAAGGAAGCATACTATGTTGATTACTGTAGCTTTGTAAATTTTCAAATCAAGATGTGTAAGTCTTCCAACTTTATTTTTCAAAATTATTTTCCCAATTAAAGGTCAATTGAATTTCATATGAATTTTAGATCAAATTGTCAGTTACTAAAAGGAAGCTGTAACTTTTGTGGAGATTATGTTGAATCTGTAGATCAGTTTGAGAAATATTGCTATATTAGTTACATTGTCTTTCAGTCAATAAATATTAATGTATTTCTATTTATTTAGGTCTCCATTTCAGCAATGTTTTATAGTTTTCTCAGTATTAATTTTTTGCTTCTGCTATTAAAATTATCCATGTACTTTAATGTAATTATAACTAAGATTATTCCTTTAATTCATTCCCATTATTTTATAAGAAATATGTTTCATATATTGTATTCTGCAGCTTTACTGAGAAGGCTAATTAGTTCTCATAGTTTTTAGTAGATTCTTTGTAGAAATGCACTCGCTATTGCTTTTTCTATATGGATGCCTTTAATTTCATTTTCTTACCTAATTGCCTTGGTCACAATCTACATTAGAATATGGAATAATACCATCATCTTAAAAATCTCTCTGTCTGCAGCTCCAACAAGTGTCATTTCTATACCACACCCATTCATACAATACTAAAGCTATTCTGTAAGTGTTGAGTATATGCAATGCACAAGGTACTATTTTAGGGATATTTTCTATTGTACATGTCAGTGGTGCTTACAAAACGCAAATTTAATGATATTCTTCCAAGCATATTGATGGTACTCTTTAATAATGGTGCCTCTCTCTTATTAGAAAAAGGACCAACTTATCAATAGTATGCTTTGTTTATTTATACCAAGTTCTACCTACTTCTTGAATTAGTGTAAATGTTGAATTTATTTCTTGCTGATCTCCACTGAACTATATAATATAAACAAAATTTGCTTTTATTTCTCAATCATGCTATGCAGTTAATCCTCATTATTTATAGATTATGTGCTTGTGAATCTACCTATGGGAATAACATTTCATTGTAACTCCCACATCAATATCATGTTGCTTTCAAAATAATTTGCTAGTGTGTACCATACATAGTACAGTGAAAAATCTGAGCTGTTGGTAGTTCGTGTTCCCAGCTTAGTGTGAGAAAAGTGATGCCCTGTTTTATTTCAGATCTCACCTTGTAAGCAAGTTTCTTTTCATGTTCCTTTGAAGTGGGAATTATTGGGGGATCCTTTTTGTCGATGATGATTTTTCTACTTATAACAGCTCCAAAGTGGAGTGCTGAAAGACAGTCTAGTGTTCTAGGAATCAAGGTGCTCATGATGTACCTATAGAGAATATGCACACTTTAGTGGGGCGTCAATCAAGGTGGCTGCAGTGTTGTTAGCTGGGAATTCAGTGTTAATGGATCAGTCACATTTCTAAACAACATACACAGAACAAAGTTTTGTTTTTTCCAAGTTAAAAATATGAAAATATTGTGACTAGGAGAGTGCAGAAGCCCAATCCTATGTTTTTCCTCAGGATAATAATCACTGAATATTTTCTAATTCAGTGTTCAGAGGGACTCTTTAGACTGTTCAGACAACAAGAATTCTCTGTAAGTAAAATGACAACAGTGACAATATAAGACAGCTAAGATTTACTTTGTGCCAACTATAGATTGGGCATCATGTAAATAAAAGCATTATGTGGCTTAACTCTCATTATTTTATTTTACTTATGAGACAGAGCTCATGATTGATACCATCTTTTCAATGAAGTAATTGAAGCCCAGGAATATCTATGGCTTTCTCATGAAGTTGTGATTAAAAGCATGGGCTATTATGAATATTTCTTGAATGATGTACTACTTTTACATATTGTATCCTCTATTATTTGAATTTTGTAAATATGGCCTGTAATGTAATTGTTGGGTTTTTTCTTTGTTTTTTAGTATATAGAAAAGGTTTATTTTATTAATATTATTTACTTGTTAGCATTTCAACAAAACTTATCCTAATTAGAAACAATGGTACATTTAGCATTTAAAAAATACTGTAATCTTGCTAAATTGCTGGTTTTAAAAATTTTGTAATTTAAAATGTACTTTATTTATAACATTTCATTTTAACCATGAGCGTATTTCACAATATTTGTGTTTAGTTTGTACCATTTAAAAAGCCCTGATTTGTTCCTCATACTAGAATATATGAGCATTAATTTTTGAGGCACATGATTATTAAGTATGTGTCTGAAAATATAACAACCATTGTTAAATACCTATCATTTTGGTTTTTTTTCTTGAAATTTCATATCATTCTTAATGCCATATCTATTATTTTTTATTCTCCTTAAAATAAAAAAGTACATGATTGAGCTCATAATTTCACTGAACATGGCACATTTTTTCAAGTTGCCCAAGCGAAAAAGGAAAAAACACTTATAGTATCAGAACTTTATGAAAGAGACTGGCGTTTTTGCTGACATTCAACAGCAAAGCCTTTAGTGACATGAGGAGCCAATTGCCCTGAGAGGAAAGAAGTTAAACACTTTTAGTTAACATGACTCTGCAGGTCTTGGTTGGAGGCCATCTCCAAATTTTGTAACCAAAACAAAAGAAAAAATTTAAAAAAGGAGCCCACTGAAATTGAAAGCTGCTGTGGAAACCGTGGTTAGTCCAAAAAGTAACAGGTCCCAGTAAAACTGACACAAAACCAAACAGCTCCTCTTCTGCCTATTCTTGCTGTAGAAATAGACATAAATAAACAACATTCGAGTTTCATTACAGACGCTCAGTACTTGTACAGTAATGCTGAAAGGGTGAAGTAAACATTTTCACTGGCATTAGAAATATATTCAATGGAATTTATGTGAAAAATGTTTTACATTATTTATTTCTCAATTCTCAACCATAATTTTGGACTCATGCATACACCACCACACCCAGTCTCTGTGGCTGGCTCAGTGCACCCGGGAGTGGGTCCAGTGCAGCGTGTGGTGCTGGGTATGGAACTCCAGTCCCTGTGCTTGCATAAGCAGGTGCTTAGTCCATTGAGCTATCTCGCTGGTCCTCGGGACTGTTTTATGCTTCATTCTGTCTAACACTGGCATGTGGAAGATTCAGCAGATATTCATGTGAATGAATACACTGAATCAAAGAAAAGTATTTTACTTCAAATTAATTCTCTTCTGTATATGTTAACTAATTATACCTGTTCTATTTAGTGTTACAACCATGTTAAGATGTGCTGAATTCTGTTGGCTAAGACTACCTGGTCCTGTTAGTTAAAAAAAATACTGTCTAGAATTCCTGCAAAATTAATGTTTCATGTGGACTTAGTCCCTACTATTTTTCTCTCCATTTCCAGTCCTGCACTAGTGAATCACTAAAGAAAAAGTAACAAAGAACTGCTGAAATAACCAACAACTCCAGGCTAAGACTGAGAAAGCACTACCATTCCAAATTTCTATGTCTAATTTAACTAAAGTAGAAATAATATCAATTTGATTTTTAGGTAGGTTTAGCTATGGGTAAATTGTAAAATTAATAGTAGAACGTTACTTTAGAATCTGTTCTCCAGATTAGCCTGAGCATCTCCTTCCTTCTTCCATTGTCTGCTTACCCTTGCCCTGATCTAGATTCTTGTGGGATCCACAAGCTCTCTCTTATACTTGGCCAAACCTAGAGTCGCTCTTCTCTGAGCCTGTGAGATTCTGCACAAAACTCTTTGGGGTTCTTTCCTATCTCCCCCTCCTTATCAGAACTTTCTTGTGCTGAGTTCCATCCCAACATCCCTCTGTCTGCTTTCCCAGTGGGTTGCTAACTGATATGATAACCTCTCTGGTGTGATACATGGATTAATATATTTTGTAAGAAGTCTTTTCTTATCCTCTTTTAAAATGTTTTAATTGAAAAATAGTGTACATTCAGGAAAAGTAGATTAGTCCCAAGTGAATAACTCACTGACTATGAACATACAAGTACCCTGTACTGATACCAGCCAGCTTAACAATAGCTCCCTAACTTTTCCAGGCATTGTACCCCCAAGAGTACTTACTACTCTAGCATAGTGTCTTCCTCTCCTTTGCACTTTACTTGAATTGAATTGCATTTTCTTTCATGTAAATTTTATGAGAGTCTTCTAAATTTTTGCATATTTATGAATCATCCTCATTGCATAGGTACAGCATTCCACCAGGTGACTATGCCACACTTCATTCATTCCATTGTCTATTGGTAGTTTCCAGTTTGAGTGTGTTTTGAGAAACTACCATTCTTTACATGTTTTTGTTTATTTTATTTAGTTTATTGGTAAATATAACTTGCCTTTCTAGTAGATAAAGATCTAGGAGTAGAATTACTGAGTCACAGCCTGCACATACATTCTCTCACAGAGACTCACAAAATGTTTCCAAAGTAATTAACCAAAGTGCAATTCTTATAGCAACTTTTCCAAATCTTTTCCAGTACTCGGTACTGTTTGCCTTTTCTTTCAGATGTCTTTGTATCGTATCATAATAGTGCACTGTGTTTTTAATTGGTTGATTTCTCAGTATGCTCATAACAAGAAAACTGAATGTCTTTTCATATGGATTTTGGTTTTCTATATAACTTTTGCAAAGTGGCTATTGATGACATTTTTCTATTGTTATTTTTTACTGACTGGCTTATGATTATCATTATATCTGAAAAAGTAATTCTAATAATGGAAGCAGAGAAGTAAGCAAGGTATATAAAGCCCGTGTTACCTAAAGTTACAATGTAGTGTAGAGACACAGAAACATGACTCCTGTCTTTACCCACGTGCATCCTTTGAACCAATACCACATCCTAGAGCCCACCCCATCCAAGTTACACATTTATGTGCACACATTTTTTCATCTAAGAGTTAAAAATTCTGGTGCAAGACCCTAGTTCTGCAGAGCAAACATGAAATAATCAAAACCAAATTGGAAAAAAAAATGGCAGAGAAGTCAAACACACAAGGGTAGAATGGAAGAAACATCCCAGCCATCACTGTCATGTCTTCTGGCCGCCACAGCACTATGGTAATGTTATCCTACAAGCATGGTCATGGTAAACTAAAGCACAACTTCAGTGAAAGGAATTCAGAGGAATGGATTAGCCCACAGCATTTGAACCAATCCTGAGGAATTTTCCCAGCTGTGCTCCTCCTTCAGAGAAAAATGAAAATGCCAATTACTAACTCTTTCAGCTGTATTTGCCTGAAAACGTTTAGTAACAGGCCTACTGTGAGTTTCTAGGTTGGCAACTATGACTTAATTCCATTTCTAGATTGCTTGGAAGGCTGCTGCAGAAATGCTAATTAGTGATAGTTTCTGTTTATGCCTGAGTCAACTTAAGCCCAACCAATAAGCTGATGTGTTTTCACATGGTTTTATACATCCTGCAGCAAATAATTACTTTTGATTTTGGTTTTTGTCTCTTTGGTTTTTTTCCCTCCCAAATGGTGTGAGCCGATCATGCTGAGTCACCTTCCAGAACTGTGTAACACACTGTCTCCAGAAGTCCATGAACCTAGATTTTAGTCTCTGCTGTGCATTGTACCTGCCAGAATGACCTGGACCAAGTGGCTTGACCTCCCTAAGCATTTGCTTATGTGTAAATGGGCCCAAAGCAGAAAATTCCTTTTAGTGTTGCTGACAAGATTCAAAATAATCCAAGTAATACCTGAGTTACCCAAAATCAAGTTGGCTGACAATAGAGTATGTAAAATCTACTGTCTCCATCTTTAACATAGAATTTGTACCTGTGGAACTTTGCTAGTATTTGTAATAATGCTTTTTTATCTACTGATCCTTTAATCATTGAGCATTTTAGAATCAGAAACTAGGAAGTGTGACATTACTACAGTAGGTTTAGAGAAATCGATAAACAGACCAATTCATATATGAAATAATGTAAGAAAACTGTATGTTACACAAGTTCTCACATGGTGTAAGGATAAATAAAATGGTATAAATATTCATCTTAAAGAAACTGAAGCAACATTCTATCAAAAATACCCAAGATGTAAGCATAATACAGAAATCGAACACATAATGCAGAAATCTAAATACAATGAGCTATTGACTAACTAGATTTTTGTCATTATGTTTCTCTTTCCCTCACTTTGTCCTGGGGTGCTAGATCTTCTCCCCCATGTTGATCCTTCCTGGCCCCACTTATCTTGCCTGTGATACTTTAGTTTTCTCTTTCCCAGGCTACTCAAATGCTTTATCTCCCTCTCTTTTATTCACACCTCCTCACTGTGGGATACATTCATGAAGTGGGACCTACTTTGTCATTACATCAGAAAAATTAACTAAGTTAATTCCAACTAAGTTAGCTTCAAAGGGTTATGGTTCCACATATCCCAAGATATGCCTGTGGAAGCAGATAATTCATCCTTAGCAGAGATATGTTCAAAATCCTTTAGAGTTGTGAGTTAGACATTTTGGAAGAAATTAGTTTTCTTAGTTGTTCAAACCCATCAAACTATTGATGACTAAATAGCCTTGTGGCAATCACGGCCTTGGTTACACACACGCACTTTCACATAAATACACACACACACACACACACACACACACGCACACTCTACAACACATGTAATATGCACTATGTGTTTCTGTGGGCATCACTGGGCTGTCCCAATAATTTTTCCCTGTGATATGAGTCACATCTTTCCTTTCCCTGTCACTTGAAAGTTGTTACCAGATACCATCTGAATAGCAGCCATATTCACACACTCATGAGAGACTGGACCTGAAAAGTAATTACCTAGGATTAACACAGGTCCTCTGATGCTAAATTAGCAGCCAAATCCACACACACAGTTGCTCCCTGGCCCTCAGTTACACTTCACAGAAAATCTGAAGAAATCTGAGTAGAGCAGTCCTTATGCTATTGGTTTAATTTACTTACCATTTATAGACCTGGCCTCTGTTGAGAAACAGATTCATTTAGTCACTAAGAAATTCAGCCAACCTAGGTGCATATTAGGTAAGAATTAAATGCTTATCCATTGGCTAGCAAGCAAGTCACTTTTAAAAGGGGGTAAGGGGGTGACAGTATCAATTCTAATTCTGGAATAGGCCTTTGAGATAACCCACCGGGCCAGATGCCCCTTTTTTCTCAGGTTAGGAAACTGAGCACAAAAAATTTAAGTGATAACAAATGATGGGGGCCGAGGAGATGACTCAGTGGAATAAGCGCTTCCCTTGCAAGCACAAGGGCCTGAGTTCAATCCTGGTTCTGAAAAAAAAAAAAAAATGACGGCAGAAGCATTCTTTGCACCCTGGGCTCTGGGTTCTGTGTGTAGTGCTTCTTCCATTAAAATCTCTGGTCCATGTACCAAAGGGAAAGTGCTACAAGAACAAGACACCATGATGCTGAAATGACAAACATCACCAGTCACTAAGATGAGCTACACAACCTGTGCATGTCTATTCAGCTGCACGAGAAATGGTCCATTTTGGCTCATGCCTTCAGAGGCTGGATGGCTCCAACGGCAGAAGGCACAGCCCGGGAGAGGTGCATAGGGCACAACAGCTAAGAAGCCAAAGAGTTGGAAACCTCCAGAAAGAGACAGGAAGTAGCTCAGAACAAGAAGTGATCATTTCAGATTAGATCCCCAGGGGCCTACTTCCTACAACCAGGCCTTCACTCCTGATAGTGCATTCAGCTATGAACTCATCAACAGCTTAATTGATGAGGTTAGGTCCCCAGGGATCTAATCACCTTTGAAAAACCTGACCTCAGAACACACAAGCCTTTGGGGGTCATTTTTTATCCTAACAGGAACATACTTTAAAATACATCCTTTAAAGCATGCCCTTCTAACTTTGCAGTTGGATAGCTTTCTTAATAACCTCCACTTTCCAGAGTCTCCATTTTATCTTTGTATCCCTCATTCCAAAACAATATATATATATATATATACGCATTGGCTTACAACTAGATGTGTCTTGGTGGCTGGTAGTCCTGTGATCATCTTTACAATGGAGTTGTTTCGTTTTTTATCTGTGCCACTCACACTATGGGAAATGAAATACATGGACTAAAACTTTCTCCGTGATTAAAATACAAAGTAGATAAAGCTGTCTAGTGACTTGTAGAGATTTCCAAGACTGAAAAAATTGAGAGAATCAGGTGTGAAGTGATTAGTCTGGTGTTGACACAAGATTATTCACATAAAAGTCAAAGTTAAAGGAGGGCTGGAAAACTTGGGAGTCTGGTATAATTTGGATATAACATTAAAGTCAACTAGTTAATTTATTGCATACTATTTCTTCTTTAATGGGTCTTTGTGTTCTACTCTTTGTAAAGTAACTGCTTAGCCGACTAAAGTGCCTACTTAGGAAAGGCAGTGACCAGGGGTTCAATCCCAGTGTTCTGTGCTGGCCCCGCCCCTGGGCCACACTGAGACAGCGAGTGAGACTGGGCATGGTGGCACGGGGCTGTATTCCCAGCGCTTGGGAGGCTGAAAACAAGAGGATCACCACTAGTCAGTTCTGTGTAGTGAGACCCTGTAGACCCTGTACTAAATACATTTAAAAAATAAATAAAAAATAAAACAACAATTCCTTGCTGAGGTCAATATACAGCACTTAACGGTGGCTTTGACACGCTCCCTGATTTGTGATCCACGGACTTTCCTACTGTTACTTTTGATTTTAATTCAAGGGTGTTAAAATTCTACTTTAAACCAATATTTAATTAAAACCAGATTTAAGGCAACCCTCCAGTAGGAAACAAAATTGAAGCATTCTGATTATTGACAGCAGCGAGCCTTGCTGTCCTCTTCTACCCTTTAGGAGTAGATGAGTCGCTCTAAGCCTGTCTCTGTATAAACCAAGCTATGCCGGGGACCAGGAGGTGCTGGCCTCATGTCTGCTGCGGAGGCTCACAGTCTTCAACGCACCCGCAAAGGAAGGGTCGTGGCCAGGCTCAGGTGGAACCTGCGAAGTATGTGCTCCATGGTAATCCAAAGCAGCACACTGCTTGTCCTTGCCCTGTGTGCGTCACTATCTTTAAAACTCTCAGAAATGTGCATTTCAAAATGGAACATCCACAGAAGCACCCCGCAAAGAGTTAAAATGGGTTCATCCAAATGAGAACAACCCACAGCTTGGAAATTATAGGCTTGAGCAAAATGCTTTCTTGGCTTATTTGATTAACACTTTGCCACTGAGAATTTTCCTTTGAGATTCTTACTCTGGATAGCTTTTAATGCAATTAGTTTAAGTAATACTTTACTTAAATATACCTTAAAGAGAAATCAGCAACTAACTATAAAATTTCCCTGTTCAGTCCAATTGACTTCGAAGTACTTCGAAATGCTTATTCCCAAGTGACATCTATCAGTATCCAGCTGTGTTCCTGATGGCAACTGATACTTGAAACCAACAATTAAAGTTACCCAGTGCCAGGACTCTAAAGTCTAAGGGGCTTTACAGTACCTGTCAAAGTGGCTCTGAACCAACTGTTACTGCTTCTATAACTATGCTTGCGGGATGAAGTTTTTGACTCTCTCTTAATGTTATAAGAGTAATAATTTTCAGAGCCAAAAGGTATCTTTTTACCAAATCAACATTTTCAAAATGATATATTTTAACGAAGAACTGAAGGTATTGTCAAGGACTGGAATTGTTGTGTATTTTACAATCATCCTAGCCCCTTCTCTCATTATTTATGTGGCATCAATAATGGATCTAACTTAAATTTGAAATTGAGGTAACAAAAAGCCAAGAATTTTACGAATTCTGATCCCTTAGTTGATAATTTTCATTCTATACACAATACCCACATTAAAACTCCCTCCCTTAGGTATGCATGTGCTTATACTAAGTTCTATAAGAGCAATTTTTTGTGGCATTATGTAGAAATCTTAAAATTTACATAGCCATGACAGCTCCAAACCTCAGAAAAGAAGGCCTCAGTGAAGCATGAGAAAGTACCATTAGTATCACACTGTAAATTTGACTTTGAACTAAATTATTTATGTAACATACATTTATGAAGCACCTATTCAGACTCCGGTCCTGAGTTGGTGCTAAAAGACTACAGGGAATAGAGTCTGTTAAATGTGTTCTTGCTGAGATTGAGGACTAGACACCCTTAGATATGGTGACAACTAGAATTAATATATGACTCTTTTCTAATCCTACCTCCTTCCTCTTGTACTTCCCTCTAATTAGGCAGGTTATTTTCTGATGCCAGTTTGTTTGATGTTCACCTATAAGAACAGATTACCAAGAGAACATAGAATTGATTACAGAGATTGGATGGGACTTAATAAAATTGTACACAATGTATTATCTGTCAGTAAAAATAGTTAAGATATCGAGTGTCTGATCTTTCAATATGATTTTTAGCTTTTCAGAACTTTTCCGAGGTGACTCTTAATTTGTAGACTGGAAAATGACATTTCTATATGACATAAACAGAAACATATAGTTTTACAAAACTATCAGTAAAATTAACAAATGTTGAAATATACATTTTAGGGCAAAAGCATATACTTTTGCTATTGCTTTTGATATCTAATTATTTTAAGAGCCACATATTTTGCTTATTAATGATCCTATTTTAAAATAATAAGACTGGAGGTATTTTGACATAGATAATAACTGAGTTCAATCTGGAAAACATAACAGCATAGGTGACATTTTAAAGTTTAGTATACGAATACTGGTTGAAGAAGATACATGTAATTTTTAAAAGATGATACACAAGGAGAAATGTTTAGTTTAATATCTTATCTTTTAAATGATATTAAGATATTTCATTGTGTAACATGACAGTTGAACATTCTAAAGAATATTTTAAAATTGTGCATGAATAAGTCAACAAAGATCAATTTTTAGAGTATAAATTGCAAGTCACACTTATGAGAAAATAACACAAGTAATACTTTGGGATCATGATTTATAAATTATTGGTTATGACCTTGGAAGGCTGTTATGCTTTAAAGTGCAATCCCAAAACCACATTTGGAAGGGGAGCCTGGGGAAAGAAACATTCGCTGAGGGTGTGGCTTGGAAGGGGGTGTTCCTGCCCCCCCCGAGTCCTCCCTCGCCATTCAGTCCTCACTAGCAGGATGCACACAGCTTTCCTCCTCCACTTCTTTTCATCACATTATCTATGCAGTGTAGCCGGTTTATGATTAATGAACCTATTGGAGCTACAAACCAAAATCAACCTCTCCTCCTTTAAGTTATGCATGTTGGACATTTTGCCTCAGTTATGGGAAAGCTGGCTAATACAAGGAATAAATATTGTAATTCAATTTTTAAAAGCAAAGTGGCTCAAGGGCTTGTGACACTCTCACCAAGTATCTTGCTAAGGGCCAGCGAGATAGTTTAGTGGACTAAGAGCCTGCTTAGGCAAGTGCAGGGACCAGGGTTTGATCCTCACACCACACGCTGTGCCGCCCCTGCCCCCAGGCATGCTGAGCTGGCCACTGAGACAGGATGTGATGGCACATGCCTGTAATCACAGCCCTAAGGAGGCTAAAAGCAGGAGGATCACTAGGAGTCTGAGTGGCATAGTAAGACTATACCAAATACATAAAATTAATAAAAGAAAAAGAGTAGACACACCAAGTACATTCCTATATCCTTGATCTTGTTTAGAAATACATTGCAAACATAAGAGAGATGGTCATTCCCCCTCTCCCTAGAATGATGGTTTGTCTGTACCTGCAATGGGATTGTGCATTTAGAGATCATACTACAGGAAAATATTTTTTAATTAATTTTATTGAGAAACAAGTAGCATTGAGACAGTTTCACAACCGATTAATAGGACAGTTTCTTGAGGGATTTTAGAAGGGTCAAACAAAAGACAGTCACAATTACTGCTTTGTGTCTGTTCATTTCTTCATCTTATGTGACAATTGGGGCTAATCAGAGTTTGCTTAAAGATCTGAAAGCTTTATAGTAAATCTATCAAGCTACAAAATTATGAGGAAACTTTTTAAAAATGTATTTAATGGCTATAACAATGTACTTGGTGTGTGTCACCAGCCCTTGAGCCAATTTCTTTAAAAAAAAAAAAAATCTAATTACAAGGGTCTCACTATGTAGCTTGGACTCACAGTGATCCTCCTTTTTTCAGCCTCCTCAGCTCTGAGATTACAGATGTGAGCCACTACACCTAGACTCTGGACAGCTCAGCCCATCCTGGGGGCAGGGCTGGCATGGCATATGACACTGGGGATCGAACTGTGGTCCCTGCTCTTGCCTAAGCAGCTACTTTATTCTGCTGAACTATCTCACTGGACATCAAGAGGAAAAATTTAAGAATAAAAATGAGAAAGCAATCTTTGTCAGAAAGGAAGCTTTTTAAAGTATAGATTAACTCTTAATGAAAACTAGACTTTAGAGATCAATTTCATAGGTAGAAAAGGCTGCTCTCTGATTAGACCATAGCAAATGTCAAGTTGTATAGAAAACTTAAAAATAAGGTCAAAGTCACATAAAAATTGCATACTACTTCAGAATAGTATGCAATTTTCCAAATTCTCATATGTGCTTAACTGCATAAACCATAATGATTTTAATTTAAAAATTTATTCATCACTACTTTAATTGCTCATGTTATTTAGATTAGGAATAGACCACAATGAGCTAATAGTACCACATATAAGCACATTGAAAAGTTACAATGAAATGAAAAAGGATTTAAAGTAAATTTTAATTCATTTTGTAATACAACCATTGCTGAGGCACTGGTTGTAGATTAAACAAAACACATAAATGATACTGCTGTGGGTTTCATTGCTAAAATGAGTTTGAACCTGGATGAGATGTGATATTTGTCAGTATAAAACTATTCTATTACTTTTCTTAAAAACAAACATTTACTTTAGAGAGGGTATAGTAATAATTGATATGACATTCGAAGCAGTACCCACTTAGAAGACCAAAATGACAGGTATTTCAAGCATGGTTTTAGTATTACACATTGCTGTCTTCACTTTAGTTGCTTAGCTCGCAGGTATCAGCATATAGAGTTAGTCAGGGTGAGGATTCTACTCCTTAACTGCTATTTTCAAAAACTTAATGGGAAGTCTAAGGACCGTTGCTTTAACCATCTTGTTTATATAAATGTATGGTTTTGCTCCTATCATCTTTCCTAACTTCTTTCTTTTCTTTCTCTACATTGTTTAATCCTTAAGTTCTCACTTTCCATTGTGTTATACCTTTCAATTTTTTATTTCTTCTTTTGAGTTCTTATACTAGGGATACAATACGATATTTACACATGTGTGTCTGGTTTATTTCTCTTATGAGTATAGCTTCAAGTTGCATCCACTTTCCCACAAAGGCTTTAAGTTTATTTTTCTTTATAGTGGAGTAATACTCCATTTTGTATAAAAACATCATTTTGGTTGTTTCCAAGATTTGACTATGACAAATTGTGCTGCTATAAACATAGGTACACTTGTATCACTATGATATGATATTTTCAGTTCTTTTGGGAAAATTCCCAGTAGGGGGATAGCTGGATTGAATGGGATTTCCAGTCCTAGTTTTCTAAGGAGTCTCTACACTGATTTCCATAATGGTTGTACCAGTCTGCATTCCCACCAGCAGTGGAGAATGGTTCCTTTTTCCCCACAGCCTCTCTAACATTTGTTGTTGGTTGATTTCTTTATGATAGCAATTTCTTCTGGGGTAAGAGTGTACCTCAGTGTTGTTTTAATTTGCTTTTCATGAATGGCTAGTGATATGGAGCATTTTCTCATGTATTTATTTGCTTCTTGTATTTCTTCCTCTGAGAAGTGTGTGTTCATCTTGGATGTTCAGTTCTGGATTGTGTCTTTAAATTTAGAGGCCCTAATGTTTTTCAGTTCTCTATAAATTCTAGATAGAAGACCTTTGTCTGAGTGCTTATTAGTTAAGATTTTTTTCCCAATTTGTGGGTTGTCTTTTCACTTTGTTGGTAATTTCTTTTCATATGCAATATCTTTTCAAAAAGAGGAGGTCCCAGTTGTTAATTCTTTCAAGTATTTTCCGTGCAGTTTGATTTTTGTTCACGATTTTTTTTTCTACCCCTATATCTTCAAGATTTACACCTTCTTTCTCTTCCAGGAGATTTTGTATTTCTGTTTTAATGTTTAGATCTTTAATCCATTTTGACTT
>NDGM011251126.1:0-10515 GCA_002564305.1 Octomys mimax
GGGGAAGAAAAAACCTTTCCAGAATTCAGTAATTTAAAGTGACACTGCTGCCTTCATTAAGCTTAACTTAGATTTGGTTGGCAAGCTCTTTCAATGTCCCAAATGGAGGGAAAAAAATACAAGTGAAAAATCACAGCAGGAATCATATTAACCCCTTCCTTGAAACCGTGGGGTCTTAGAAAGACACGGGACTAGAAGACAAAATAAAGAAATAAAGTAAAACATTCCCAGAAACTATGCTTACATTTTCCATGTGCAATAGCACCCAGGCACCAGACACATCAACACACACACACACACACACACACACACACACAATGGAATAAATGAGGTAAATAGTGGGGAAATACAGGAACTACTAATTTCTTTAGCAATCAAATGTAAGATAAACAACTTTAAGAGAGAATGTAGTATTTTACTTATAGAGTTTTTAGGTAAAATGATTTTGTTTCTTTATGCATAGAGAATTGTCATAAAAAATAGTAGGTGTATTTTCCCTCAGTCTTCTTCTCCAAGAAAACATACCAAGCATGACTGAACAAAGCATCTGCTTCAAAGTCTTTCTCCATGGTGGGAAGTGCTTTCGAGCAAAAATCGTAAAATTTGTCAATGAGACCTTTGTGAGAAATGATGATTACCTTTCTCCTACCTTTTGTCAAAGTTATTAAAGCTAAAAGACTTCTCTACCATACAAAAGCATACCTGCAGTGAGAAGAATCGTGTCCTAACAGACTTTTTGCTTTGCCCCAAGCATTGCCCTGGCACTGACTTGAGAAGTGGTTTTGCAATATAGCATAAATAAAGAAGCCTGGGCATGGGCTTTTCTTTATTTCTTTTACTTATTTACTTTTTAAAATCTGTACAGTCCTCTCCTCCAACAGATTTTGGGGGAATTTCTAAAACGAACTATTGTAATGAATAGATGACAGTTGTGAAAATCAAATCAACTTTACCTAAGACAATTCCACGGGTCCAGGACAGCAGACTATTTCCTCAGCTGTTCAGCAGGGACAGAATCTAATTTCTGGAATTAAGAAAAAGCGCCACCTACCCTTTTCTCCAACCTTTAAAATTTCAGTTGGAATAGTCACAAAACAAATCACATTGGTGAAAAAAGACCAGACTAGTAGCTGAAACATGCTAATTTGTGGTAGGCTGCAAAGCTATTTTAGTTGCCTCCCAAGGCAGATGTTCTAGGTCTATATTTGAGGGTTAGAAGAAATAGTTTCAACCAGCGAGGTTTGGCATATACATCTCCTCATCAAAACAAAAAGGGTAAGGGTAAGGACCTTGGGTTTATAGCTATCATTTGAACTACGATCTGAACATGAGAAATATCTGCAATGCAGGTAAGCAGCTAGTCAGAATCAGAAAAAGTACACCATCACTCTCATTCTATCTCTGTCTTATAAAGTAGTTTCCCTGGAAGCATATTCCTGTACTGCCTGAGTTTTGGGTCTCCACAGTGGAAATGAAGCTTCAGTTTTTATCCTTGATGTGAAACAGAGTCAATGGTATTTGAGAGCAATCAATATTTTTATTTAACCGTGGTCTTTAGCAATATGTGAGGTATATGGTGAGCTCAGGACACAAGTCCGTGTGTGTGTGTGTGTGTGTGTGTGAGTGTGCAAGTGTATGTGTGAGTGTGTGCATGCACTATGGAATAAACAAAGTTTGTAATTCAGTTACCAGACAGTAGAGCAACTCAGGCTGAAGTGCAGAATGTAATTTAAGTTTATTGTCACTTAAAAACAAGAAAGCAACTTACAAGGGGGAATTTGAACTCTTCTACATAAGGTACAAACCCTTCCCTCTTACCTGTACTCTTCTATGTGAAAGTGTCTTGGTTCCTGTGCTCTCATTGCTGGGACAAAATACTGACACCCAAGATTAAGGAAGGAAAGGATTATTTGGCTCACAGTTCATGGAGGTTTCAGTCCATGTTCAACTGGCTCCAAGGCAGAGTGGCAAATGGCAGAGGACAGTAGCTCATGGAGGTGGAAAACAGCAAAGAGCAAAGGGAGGAGCAGTGGCTGTGGTAGAGGCTAGCAACCCTCTCTCCCTTTCTTATATTGTATTCAGGCTACCTGCCCCAGGGCGCATGTAGCACTCACACCCATAATCCCAACATTGGGTCATGAGTTTATTACAAATTCTAGAAGCCTGACCCAACTACTGCATGAGTCTTTCGGGGGGCTGGGAAAGACACCTAGACACAAACCATAACAGCAAGTGTGTGGCTAGAATTCAGAGGCCTGTACCAGTAGATAGATGTGACCCCTATATGGAATAAATAGTCCAAGTGTAGATATTCTTGTCCGCTTCAGTTACAGTTCTAGGCTTTGTATGGTCTAGTTTCCAATTTTATTAGCTTGGAAGAGAGCATAATCATTACCCTTTTTTTCATTGTTTCCCTTCAGAAATGTTGTTATTAAGTTCTACTGAAAGCGTTTCACCAAGGATTCAAAAAGAAATGGCTATTGAAATTAACCAATGGGCCAGTTAGCATCTGAGCAAATAAATGTCTCCAATTCTGTACACAAAATGTTTCCAAAGCTCTTTGTTTTGTTTGTTTCCTTTCTTCTAGTAGTTTGAGAGATGAACAACCCAGGGGGAGCACTTCACACAAAGCCGTTTCCCCCTCTATTTTAAAGAAACTCCAAAAGAAAAGTCTGGACTGGAAATACATTCAGTTTTGCTTAGAGCTGCCTTGAAATTTCAGTCAGTGAAAAGTGCACAGCCCTGTAATCTATCTGAAGAGAGAAATAGTCTGGTCACATGAGCTCATCTTCCTCCAGTTGAAAGGATTAAGATGTTTCAAATTCTTAATGCTATTATTAGACCATATGGAAGCCAAGAAGGAGGAGATTTATGATGCCTGATTTTCTTAATCTCCTACGTTTAGCAAAATGCTTAAAAACTCTGAGGCATTTAATCAGCATCTATTCACTTAAGCTACAGTGTTCTTCTAAGAGGGCTTTAGCTTAAGAAGTCTACCTTAAGCACAGGTCTAGACTGAGTAACATGTTTGGCTGAGAATACCAAGCTCAGAAATGTCACTTCTTCACTCTGACATCTAAAAGCATTCTTCCTGTCCCCAAATCTTTGTCCAAGCTTCTCTAAAGTCAGCCACAGACATGTATGCAAAGCACCATTTAACTGCTCATGCATATTTGAATTATAATTCCACCACTTCTCACACTGAAGTGTTTCTAATTTAATGCTTTATTATTAAAAGTCATTTAATGATGAAGTTTGAGTACTCCAAAAGTATTTTTAAAATTGAAGTAAATTGTTCCTTCATTTTATAAATAACTTGGTGATAGGAAATGTTTCAACAGGAGGAGAGACATGGGTGTTTTAAAACATTTTGACAATGTGTTTAATACAAATAACAGCACAGAAAAATAATAATATATGGTATTAAATGATATTGATAACATTTAGGTGTGCTCACGGTAGGCTTGAAGGCTACCACGGCCTTTGCCTAAGGTCTGTAGATATTAAGAGTAATTCCTTAATCTCTTAGTCTGACGTTCTCTTGTCAAGAATTCTTAGATCTTGATCCAGTGGTGCTATGTTTTTGTATTACGCAGCTGAACAGGGTTTATAATAGGTAATAAATGTCTCTGAAATTACACAAATTACTCTATTTAAATCCCTATTTACCTGACACTACATTACCAATGTTCATGAATAGTCAAATTGATACTTATAATTTTATTTATTATTGATGATGATTAGGGCATTGAGTCAATATTCAGATTCTCAGGCTCAAGACTGAGGATACAAAAAAAATAAAAAATAAAAAAGGCTGGGGATAAAGCTCAACTTTATAGAGCCTACCTGGCAACTGTGAGGTCATTAGATCAATTCCCTCTAAGGAAAAGAAAAAACCAGACTTCTCAATTTCAAATTGTTAAGAAGTCCTGAATTGTTTAGTGTTTCCTACACATGAGAGGTTAGCCATTACCTAGCCTGAATTTTCATATGTGAAGAAACAGATGCCCAAAGATGCTAGAAGATTCATCAAGGTCAGGCATTGCTTTGTTTTGTCTGAGGTGCTGCGGATAAAACTTAGATATTTGCTCATGCTAGCCAAGCACTCTCCCACTGAGACAAACCTCTCACTCTCTAGACATTGGGAGCTTGAGGTGTTCCAAGATGAAAAGGAAGGCATTTGCATAAGGGGAGATCAAATTCAGCCTTCCCTGCTAGGAAGGGCAGTTGCAATGACCAAAGATCAGATACGTTTTCAGCCTGTGTTGGCACACATCCATTCTGAAATCTGTATGGCTGAATATGTGATGGGCTTTTGCATAGCTGACTCCTGCTCTTTCTGGCTAATGTTTTCATGGGTATGCAAACATGGTGTAAGAGACTTGGAAGCACACGAAGACTTCAAGCAGATTCCTGGACTCATACCCAAGGCCCAGTCCTATTCATTACTCTTGAAAGTACCCAGTGTAGATTTTCCTTTACTCCATCTCTATGTTTATGAGGACACAATCTCGTTGCACTTGGTTGCATCAGAAAGTATCAGAACATTTCTAGGAATGGACCCTCCCACCGGATCACAGAAGACTCTGCCTGCTCAACAGGGACTTTACCAGCACAAACAAATACAAGTAATGCCTGGGCTGTTATGAGCACCTGCAGAAACATGAATTAATTTCCAAATTGGGATGCAAAGTTTCTGATTATGTTTCTATAAACATATATATATAAATATGTAATATACATATGAATACATCAACTGCAACATCATACATCATATCTACTTTTTTTGTATTCCCACAGAAAGTATTGAATTCAGAAATGCTTGGTAGAAGCAGAAGCGACTCTTACTTCACATGGTGCCTCTGAGACATTTGGCGGGGAGGTGGGGTTTGTCTTGGCACCCTCCTTCCTCTTCAGCAGCCTCTCCTTCCCCTTTCTGGGCATTTCATTCCTCACCCCATCAGGTTTTCATCTTGCTCTCATTTTTCAAGTACTTCCCTTTAGTTGTTTGTGATAATGGCTTAAAGCATTCTGACTCCCAGAGGTATTAGTATAGAGGTTTCAGCATTTTCATACAGGGGCTCAGAAACCTGAAAAGTTTTCAGAAATCAAATTATCTGATGACTCTGGCAGAGCAGTGGGATGGAATTTATGCAGAGGCCGTTCTTGAAGATTTTTCTAGATGCCCACAGGTGACAGAGACTTGGTCTGCCTGTCCCGTGACCATTTCTAGGAGATTTGGGGGTCTGTGAATGATAGTTCTTTCTGTAGTGAAAAGGAAGAGACACTAAGGGACAAGCTGGCCAGGAGTGAAAGCCTTTCACCAAGGTTTGTTCTTGTTTGTTTGTTTTTGTTTTGTGGGCTTTTTTTTCTTTAGATTCAAACTTAAATCATTCTTTCAGAGGGAAGAATATTGGATTGTTAATATGTTTAAAAGAGAATATTAAACATAAACTGAAAAGAAAAGTTAAAGTTGCAGATAGTCATGCTTGAAAAAATAAACCAAAAACACATAAAATCATTCCACCATTTGTAAGTGCACACAGGGTGATTTTTGTCACACCTTCTTTGTCCTCTCTCAACCCCACCTTGTGTCTTCCCTTGTTGTCCCTCCCTCTCTTCTCTTCCCCCTCCCTCCCTCCCTCCCCTTCCCTCCCTCCCTCCACCTCTCTCCTTTTCTCCCCATCTCTTCCTCTCTCCTTCTTTCCTTCCTTCCTTCCTCTCTTCTCCTTTTATTTTATTTATTTATTTATTTATTAGATTTTTGGTGGAACCATGGATTGAACTTAGGCCCATGCGCTTGCCAGGGAAACACTTATTCTACTGAGCCATCTCCCTGGCCCCTCTCCCCTTATCTCTTTACCTCTTTCTTTTCCTCCAGCTCTTCCTCTCCTTCCACATAACATGAACTTACCACTACTAGATGAACTTTTGATCGAAGTGCAGGGAAATTCAGTGAATATCAAAGTTTTGCATCTGTGCTTTCATCTTGCCTAAGCAGCCCCAGTCAGCTATAAGCAGAACCCAGGGAAGCTGCCTTCACCTTTTCTTCCCACGTAAAGTTGAGTGCTAAACTACTCAGAAAATATTAACTCACTTCTATACACTAAGTCTTTTATACGTGCTGTAGACACAGCACCAACGTAGCTAGAGAAGTTCCCTTTTCCAACGGAATGACAGGCATGATCAGATCAGACCCACATGTGCAAACATTGTATTGTCTCTTGTGATGGATTGTGTGTATTTGTCACCCCAAAGCCTCATGCAGTCATGGGGCAGACTTATACAGTTTATGATTAACTCATGATCCACTGGGATTATGGGCATGAGTGTTGCTGGGATTATGGGTAGGAATACTACTCCCAGCTTGGGGTGGATAGCCCAAATGCAACTTAAGGGAGACAGACTTCCTCTCTGTAGCCACTGTTGCCACTTCTCCTTTTGCTCTCTCTGCTCTTTGCCACTACTATGAAAGGTTTCCCTCTGCCATGAGCCACCCTGCCCTTGAGCCAGCCGAGTATGGACTGAAACCTCCACTAACTGTGAGCCAAATAAACTTTTCCTTCCTTCATTTTGAGCGTCAGGTATTTGTCCCAGCAACGAGACGAGAGTAACTGAGACATCTCTGTAGTGTGAGAAGCTGAAAAAGAAAAATGGAATCTGAAAAGTACAAGAGACACTGGGAAAAGGGAATAAACTTATTCAAAAGGAAAGAGCTACTGAATTAAGGGGAAGGACAGAAGAGGGTTAGGGGAAAGAGACATATTTATGTATGTACGGGGATGGTTTGGGCAATTGCACTGTGCATTTCTGCTGATGTATGGAAAGAAGAAGTTAACGTTTAATTCATTTCATTTCCTGTTTTCAATTATTTGTACTTTTTCTCTCCTTAATTTCTAATTCATTTTTTTCTGCTTTTTTTCTTTCTTCCAGTGTTACATGCATATATCTGGTAATACGAATAACTGGCTGGAAGACAACACTGTGCTTTACAATAAATTCTGTGAAATTCATATTACTTTGTTAAGTGAAAATCTGTATCACTGTAAATTTTTTGTTTTAATGCTAAGTTATACTCTCTTTATAAAATAAGAAAAATAGTGAAGAGAGAGAGAGATTCTGGTGATGTATTTAGAGAGTGACTAGATAGATATTCCACATTTGCGTGTTCAGGAACAGTACAGGAGAGATCATATTATAGCTGTTGTATGAACAATTCATTCATGTAAAGATTAAAGGAACAGTTGATGTAATCTTCCTAAAATGGAAAACAGCTCAGGAGACTTGGGGCATAGGAAGACCAATGTTTTCTGCACTTACTGAGCAAAGGAAAGTCTTGGGCCAAGGGAGACACGAGTCCAGCTTCTCAGGTTTTGTAAAGAGTAAGAGGCACATTTGATGTAGCTCATTGTTGAGGGACCAACTTGTGGAATGGTAAGCAGAACAGCAATCAAACACATTTTATTTCAGAAAGACCACTCTGACTGTGTGGGGAATGCACTCAGCACCCGAACAGCAAAAGAAAAGGGAACACTGTGGTGGGAAAAGGGGACTGCTTCAGAAATCCTTGTAAATGCTGGTGGGGATTGTGCGTGGTAATAAAGATGGAGAGAAAATGAACAGTTTTCTGTTTATACTCTAAAAGTAGAAGATGAATTGGGTGGAAGGTAAGGAAAAGCGCTAAATTAAAGATGCGTTTCAGTTCAGTAATAGGATAGCAGTGTTGCAGTTAATTCTAGAAAAGAATAAAAAATATGTGCAAAGAGAGCATTGAAAGAAAAATAGCAATATTTGACACAGAATACAATATAGACACGAATTAAGTGTCAGTACAGATATTAGAAGGCATTTATGCTCCATTGAAAATCAAAGAAGCCGGGTGTGGTGACACACATCAGTATCCCAGAATTCTGAGGCTTAGGCAGTAGGATCATAAGTTTTAGGCCCTTAGTCTGGGTCACTTAGAAAGACATTGTCTAAAGAGGGGTGAGGCAGGGGCTAGCACTCAGCGCAAAACTCTGGCTTCATTCCCTTAAAATAAAAGGAAGTTAAGGAAAGTAGGTAGAAGTGGAAACAGGTATGGACCCATCAGTAGAGAAAGAAATAATACCCAAAACACAGGGTGGTCTGTTATTACAATGTAAGATTAACACAGAACATGGGTGGTACTATGGAAGCTTCATAGAGACAAAATTGGAAATGGGAGAAAATCCCTGGAATGCTGCTGAGGGATCTGGAAGACTAACAAGAGTAGAAACAATCATTCGATTTGGTTCCATGGAGGGCGTTCATGATCTTGAAAAAAACATTTGCAGTTTAGCAACATTCTGTAAAGCTACACTGACGTCATTGCAGTAGTAAAGAGAAGGAGTCCATCTGACTGCATGATCACCATTTGAAATATTTCCAAGATCAATAATTTTGTCTGACTTAGGGAGAGTGACTTACCTGCTGGCAATTAATGATCTGTGGAATTCATACCAATGTGGAGCTCGCCATCAGACAGGATGCAAAAATTGAAGGAGTGTTTCCACCCATGAAACCCATGGAGTTAGTCTGGTGTCTGCAGTCATAATTTATCACCTAAGTAATGCAACATTTTTCTCTCCCTATTGAGCATCTCTCTACCAAATCAAATCTCCCAAGCAGTAATAATCTTCCAGAGAAAGAAACTTAATATGTATTAGCTAGTAAAGATAGTATCTTTCCCTAAGCTCTGAGCAAATAATAAAAACATTAAAAAAGGAAACTAGATAGAAATTATTGGATTTTAATAAGCTCCATTTTAAAAGGCAAACACTTTTTTATGAGCTAGAAATCAGAGGCAAAATACATTGAAAGGATAAGCATATAAGTCTTGGCCGACAGGGTCTCAAATGAAGTGAAACAGAAGAAAATTACAGAAAGAGGAGAGAACTTCAGTTTATTTTCACCCAAATATGGAAACTTTAAAATACATTAGGAATAAAAAAAAATGTCCCTTGACTTCTAAAATTTATAGGATTTCTAAAGGAGGCTTAGGAGACAATAAAGATACCTCAGAAGTAACTATAGTATGAATGCAAGTGGCTTAATTTAATTGATAATTATAAGCTTCTCTTTATTAATTATCACTTCTAATTGTTGTTTAAAACCTCCACAAGTTGCTTGCCGCACACAGAGACCACTTAATATTTTGGCTCAATAGAGAAACCAAGGTATTAAATTAAATTATATTTCATGTTCTATGAATTCTGAAGTGTTTTCCTCTAAAGTTCCTAAGAGTTGTATGATCGATATCCGTGATATAACTTGGGTCTACCATGCTTAAAGTGTATGCCACCTGTTAACATAACCCTGGTTTGGAAAATATAGCAGCCTTGCATTTGGATGACAGAGGCCATGATGAAATTATACCCATTCGTTTGTGACATGGCCAGTAGAAAGCCTTGAAAATCTATGGAGCTTTAATGCATGCTGGCCTTAAACATTACTTTTCATGAAAGATGGAATTCATTGTAAGAAAGGACGATGGTCTAACTTATTAGAAGGAACCAACTGAACATCCTTCAATTCTACAACAGGGAGATTCTCCTCCTTCTAATTAACTCGTCTTTTTTCTCTATTTTATTTTTACAAGTCTCTGGATTCATTAAAAATCCATGAATGCTCTTAAGTTTTCTGTAAATAATGGTTGCATAAAAGTACTTTCTAGCAGAGGAGACATTACTCATTTTCTCAGGGGAAAAATAACAACCAGTCATTAAACCATGACATCAATTCTGGGCTGTCCGAGGGATTATTAAAAGCCATCAGCTGCTTCTCAGTGCCTCTGATTTCTATTATAATTGCAATTATTTTTCATTCACAACTGAGTTGTTATACTACAATATGTTTGGAGTCACCCACAACAAAGAAATAAAATAGTGGTAACAGCAGTTTTAATTATATGAGCTTTCTGTTAGGACCGAGCCTCAAGTGTATCCAGGAAATACACACTTAGAAACTAAAAATCTCCTGTCAGATCAGGACATATGTCCTATTACCTTACCCACAGAGGCCTTCATTAATTGTCCTAAGTTTTTCCTGAATTCTGCTTATTAGGATGATACTGGTAAAATGGGACAAAAAGTCTTTAAATATTTTGCTCTAGGGGTATTCGTGATGGCAATGAAAGATTTCTAAAATCAGCACAATGAAAGTCCAAAACAGTGCATTTTTAAAAATGTATTTGGTTGTTCCAGGGTCTCACTACACAGTTCAGATTCATGGTGGACCTCCTGCTTTCAGCCTCCCCAGTGCTGAGATTACAGGTGAGCGCCACTAGGCTGGACTCTGGGTGGCTCAGCTCGCCCTCAGAGTGGAGTTGGCATGTCATGTGGTGCCAGGGATCCAACTGCAGTCCCTGTACTTGCCTAAGCTTGCCCAGGCAGACACTTTAGTCTGCTGAGCTATTGCATCAGCGAGAGAGAAAGGGAGAGAGAGAGAGAGAGAGAGGGAGAGAGAGAGAGAGAGAGAGAGAGAGAGAGAGAGAGA
>NDGM011251128.1:0-15898 GCA_002564305.1 Octomys mimax
CAGTGCTTGGGAGGCTGAAAACAGAAGAATCACTATGAGTCTGATCTGTGTAGTGAGACCCTGCAGGCCTTGTTCTAAATACGTTAAAAAAAAAATCTCTCGTCTAAAATAAAAAGATCTGTAAGCATTGTTATGACAGTATTTTCACCAAAGATGTTCTATTGATACATTGTCAAGGGATATTTTACAATTAAAACAGTTGCACTCTCGGCAGAAATTGCCTATTAATGTGTTTCACTAAATCAAAGATGCTGTTGTTTATAACACAGACTTTTTTTATGATATTGCTCAGAAAAAATACTACCAATTAAACTGTGATGTGATTATAAGAATCATCTTCATATTAGAGATTAGTTGTAGGAATATAAACTGACACATCCTTGAGTGCTTGAAACGATGTCCACAATTGCTGTAGTGAACTGGGGGGCAGATTTGTATGCCACAGGTGCTAAGAGGTAAGGTAGGAAAGTCAGCTGCTGAGATTTCTTTAAATCAGCATTTTAAACTACTTGTTTAGCTGTCTGACTGAGTTTCTATCATACCACATTTCCTTTTTTTTTGAACCAGGAATTGAACTCAGGCCCTTGTGCTTGCCAGAAAAGCGTTTATTCTACTGAGTCATCTCCTCAGCCCCTCCTAATAATTTTTAAGAAATAAATAATGGAACATTATTTAACACAGGCATAGGAAATACAGGATTGCGTCCAAAGATGTAAAGCAATGATGGAGAAGAAGGTGCATAGGAGCTTGTGGGGGCGCACCTCTCATCTACCCCTCTGGGAGGGCTGGGAAGGACTAAGAGAAGCTAAATCTCAGTGGTGGCAGCTCAAGAAGTTGCTGCTTCAAAGTAAAAGAATATATATATATATATATATATATATATATATATATATATATATTTCTGTTAGGGAAACAGGGCTGGGGATGCAGCCCAATGGTTGGGTCTTCCTGGGTTCGATTCCTACTACAAAACAAGTGAACAAACACAAACAGAAATCAAAATTAAGAGGAGAAATTTAAAGATTCAGGGAAAATGGAAAACGAAAAGGAAATACATTGAACAAGCTACAGAATTTGTGCAAGGAACTCTCTGTGACTTTATCAAGTAGAGGTCAACTAGGTTAAGAGTAAGAAGGAAGCTGATTGAAACTGTAATGGATGAGTTTATGGGGAGAGATGTGACCCCACAAGCCGTCATTGTCACTGGCCTTATCTTAACTCTAAGCACAGAGCTTTCCATGGAATGCTGCTTACATCCGGCTTCAGGTGACAAGCCAAATTATATTTGTGGAAGCTGAATCAGAGGCATTCAGGGAAAGAGATATGTGGTTCTCATCCTTGGGAATAAATTTTATTTTTAACTTTAGAGGCATTAATTTCTTACCTATAAAGGGAGGTGAACAAAACAAAGTCCTTGAGAACTCCTTAAGTCAAGCTTCCTTTGACAGGAACCTAAGAATATAAAATTTTGTTATGCTGGAAGTGCAAACGATGGACCTTTTTGGAGTAATCACCTTAACTCAGTTGTACCAAAAATCTGTTCAAAATAGAAGAATACAAGCAGAATTTATATGTATAACTATAATTCATGATTTAAGATGTAATTATTATAATTGCGTATTGTTGCAAATAATAATTTACATGGCTTACTTTATCATGATAATGATGGAATTATATAACATTTAATTACTCATAGATTAATAATTGAATAAAGTAAAACTACCTACAGGAATGTAAATTAATGACATTATGCAATTCACTAAGGACTAATCGGGAGGTACAATTATGAGATCCATGTTGAACATAATAGGCGAATTAAAGCTATGATAAATACAGTTAAGTTATCAAAATATAGAGAAAATTATGCATAATATACCTTAAATTAAATTGTCTTATGTTTTGTTTAATTGTTTGTCCCCTATATTATCCATTGGAAAGTTTGACTTATGAAAATATATCCTGGGGCTAGCAAGATAGTTCAGCAGACTAAGCACCTGCTTAGGCAAGCACAGGGGACCAGAGTTCAATCCCCAGTATTACATGCTATGCTGGCCCTGCCCCGGGCACACTGAGCCAGCCACCAAGTATGGACATGGCGTGGTGGCACATGCCTGTAATCCCAGCACTGGGAAGGCTGAGACAGAAGAATCCCTATGAGCCTGAACTGCCTAATGAGACCCTCCACACACACACACACACACACACGCACACACACACTCACACAATAGAAAGTATAATCTGTCTTTTCATTGTCATTTCCTGGCAATTACGCTAATGCCTGAAATGCATGTGGCACTCAATTAATTTACAAGTTTTTGCTAAGTGAAAGAATAAATTCATTAGAAAAAAATTTTTAAGTGAAAAACATACAATTTAATTAACCATATTCACTACTTACAATTTGATATGTTTGTTTTTACAGCTTTTATACTTTGCCTTAAGTAGATGATATTCTTCTGAGGAATTTGTTAAAATTACAGTTAATAAAATTATTGTAAGCCATCAGACGTGATACCACAGTGAAGGTGATGGTGTACAGGGTATGTGTGAATTAGTTTAGCAAGGTCCATCCTAATGACATGTCGTGACAGCAAGGGGGAGGGAAGAGAGCCTGCTGTGACATTTACTGAGTGGGAAAGAGGTCAAGTCCAGCATCACTCTACTGCAGTTGCCCACTGCAACTTTGCAAAATGGCACAGTGTTTGCATAGAAAACCAAAAGCAGCTGTCTCTTAACAATTTTTCTTTCAGAGCTAAGGGGCAAATTCACCCTGATTACTGCTTTATTTTCTCCTTTTTGTGAAAAGGGTATCATACCCACAGGTTGCTGTAACAGTAGGGAAAGTTTTCTGGCTTATACTTGGAAGTGACACCACAAAGGTGAAGTGGTATGTTTCAAAAGTGGATACCCACATGAAGCAGAAATAACGTCGTGCATCCCACAGAGATGAGCCACAGATTTTCATCCCAAGATTTAAATTGTAAACTTAAAATACATTTGTATGAGAATATATACAAAACGACACCTCCTTAGAGGAAGTGTATCTTTAACATAGCTTATTTGAAAATTTTTGCCTCATGCATAATACCTGAAAGTTGACTTAGAATTTAGGACTTTCTAGAGAAAATCCTCAAAGAAATTTTCTTTTTTATGTAAAATTGTTTTTTTTAAATTAAACTCTTAGCATAACAGAACTTGTATGTAAATTTACTATGATATTCTTTATTAAATTATATATCTTCTATCTCTATGAATAATTATTCATATATTTTAGAGATCCATATCATAGATTATAACTACTAAAAGGTGTGTTTAATTATCCACAAGGAAGTTGTGATCCAGGATTTGATATGTAAATAAATTTGATGTAATGCAGTAAGTAAAAGTAATTGGTCTTTCAAAATTATTATGGGAAGAGAAGAAATTTGAAGAAACAAAGAGTTCAGAGTGATTAGAAAAATTTTATACATATGTGATAAATTTTATTATAGAATATGCAGACATCAGGAGAGGGGTAACATCAGAATGACTAGCAGATAGTGGGTGTACCCAGATAACCATTTAGTACTATGCTATTTAGCAAAAGCAACTTTTTAAAAATGTATTTAGTACAGAGTCTACAGGGTCTCACTACACAGATTGGACTCGTCGTGATCCTCCTGTTCACAGCCCCCCAATCACTGGGATTATAGGCACACACCACCATGCTCAGTCTCATTCACCTTCTCAGAGCATTCCAGGGGCAGGGCTGGCACAGCTCAGCAGGTATTGAACCCCCGACTCTGCATCTGCCTAAGCAGGTGCTTTAATCTGCTGAGCTATCTGTCTGGCCTGCAAAAGCAATCTTATGTTGTAGAATGAAAACTCAACCTTCCCATTTACATTAAAATATTATGTCATGAGAATCCTGAGGTTCAAACCCTTTAGTGTGTCCCTTGGTCTCCAGGCTCTTGGGCTCTAGCTAGCCTTGCCCTCTTGACTTTATCTACTGTCTTTTTTCTAGTTCATCCTGCCGAAGCTCTGGTGTCTCCTTGTGATCCTTACAGCTGGCCTTGCTTCAGTTCCTTTACTCTATTTCTTTTCTCTGATGGACTTTGCCAGATAGGTACATCTCCTCCAAGACATGAAATGTTGCTTTTCCAATCATCATCACTTTATTAACCTGCCCATCCTGGCCTTTCCTTGAGCCCTAGCTCCACCTCTTCTAGTTGCATATTGGGTTGGAAATTGATCCATTTATCACAGATCCCTGCTCTACTCCACAGCTGCTCATTTTCTCCTGCCAGTGTTTCCTAATCACCACTCCACCACTAAAATCATCCTGCTGCCAACCTCCAGAATGAGGTGTAGCTTCTACATTGACGATGAAAACATGGATATGCATTTGACTTTTTTTCTCTTTCTGTTTCTCTCTTTTTCTGTATATAATGTATGTGGCTCTGTGTGTGTCCGTGTGTGTTATGCATGTATTTGTATGAAAGAATATAGGGCATTGAAAACACTCTGGGACAGCAGTCACAAGAAATACTAGTCACATCCGCATCTCTAACATGGAGGTGATGCCTATTCTACTTACCTCAGCACTTTCATTAAGGAAACATAACTTACTATATATGACAGTGCTCTTAAACCTGGAGAGCACTGTGACATTGTCTACTACTGTTACAACAGAGATATTTAAGTTCATCCTTATGTTTTATAACATTTAATAGCATCTTATATTCTCACAAAAGGTTCTACTGTACTCTCACCAGAAATAGAAACATAGTCTTTTTTTTTCTTTTTTTCTTTTTTTTGGTGGAACCAGGGATCGAACTCAGATCCCTGTGTTTGCCAGTCAAGCACTTATCCTACTGAGCCATCTCCTTGGCCCCAAGTCATTGTTTTGAAGTAAATTCTCGTTTGGATTTTCTAAAGACATCCTTGACTTTATTTTAATGGTAAAACTTAGGCACTGAGGTCAGTAATTTGTATATTATAAAATTGGTACTAAACACTAACATGTTTCCTGGCGATGTTAAGTGTCTTATCTGCTCAACTGTTTTCACTTCCACATAAATAATGGAGAAACTGCGGAGGGGGTCTGGAAATGGAAAATCACCATAATGTAATCAAAATGAAGACAAATCAGTGGGCAGCAAATCCAGAATGGAAATGTTGGTGGCTAGAAATATGTTTGCACTATTGTAAGGAACTCTTCATAGATTTCTTCGCAGTTATGAGCTGAAATATAGTAGCTATATGATGGGATACTTGGTATATGTGCTGCCAAAGGGAGCGCATGATGGGATACTTGGAACAACCCTTTGACCAGGTGATCAGCATCACCAATGAGGACAAGGAAGACATGCTGTGCCTGTAATGTGATTATTCTTGAGGGATGCATAATTTGCATGTTTCAGCCATAAATGGCAAATATAAAACCATGTGTTATTTACAACTATCTATGTCATGAAAGGCAAAAGAGCTAGAGAAATCCTCAAAGTTAAAGGAGGCTAAAGAGTTGTGACAAGTGAGTGCAGAGTGACTAGACCTTATACACTGGGCAAAATGTTCCTGAGGGCACTGTGAAATGGCCGAATTAGTGTCCTCAGTCTAAATTACTGTGTTGGTGTTAAATTTACTGGTGGAGGTTACTATATTATTATCATGTGAAGGGGTGTACTAATCCTTGAGGAACTGGTGCTGAAGTTTTAAAGAACAATGACTGCCTTACCAATTTGTTTTGGATAGTTCAGGAACAAAAAGTAGTTTTAGGTAGATGCCTGGGCAGATAGAACGAGAAAGAGAGAGAGAGAGAATTTTCAAATAAATCAGGCAAAATTTAGCAAGTGAACTTTAGGAAAGGATACATGGGAGTATTTATGGATTTTTTTCTGCTATTCTTGCAACTTTTCTCTGTTTGAAATTATTTCCATAAGAAAGATTAAAAATAATGAGGCACACCAGCTATGGCTTCTGTTTATTTGGTTCATGTGAAAGAGTTTATTTTCTTTAGTAAATACCTACTTATAATCACTCTGGGACTTAGTCTTCTGGGAAGGTAAGATGTTTGGGCATAAAAATAGCAATGCAGAGGTGTTTGATATGTTAATATTTTATTGTGTTTTCATTTTTATTATTTATTATTAATGAAATGCAGTTCTCTTTGAAACCTGCTGAGTGTTTAATAATAAAATTGTGCATCATTCATTTTCAAATGTCTGTACCCCATCTGTGTTAGGAACACAAATTCAATATACACTTCAAATCATTTCATAAGGGGAGAGCTATGCAGTTAACCACCTGATGCTCTTTAAATGCATGTTTATGTATGCACTTGCCAGATAGACTTGGCAGGTTTTGATTTCACGTGTTGGATGCAACATGCCTTTGGTATAGCATGGCTTTATTGTGGCCATATTTGAATTTGCTCACTCTCAATGACTACTTTTAATTTTCCTTGAGATCCCAAGTTTTTAATGTGAATTAGAATAAATTGGTCTTCAATTTGTGATAGTACAATCCCCCAAATTAGCTTATTCATAAATATTCTCTCCAAATTTTTCTCTTGCACTCAGCATACTCATTGCAGTACCTAGTCTAGGTTGGCTAGTTTAGGGTGTGGAATTAAATTTCCTTTAAACTTTACCAGAAGGAATAGATCACTTGAGAGAGCTATGGTCTGAACTTCCATCTCCTTAAGCCTATCATTCTTCACCTTCCTTGTCCTTTCCCCCTCATTTCTCTCTTTCTTCTTTTACTTTTTCTACTAGCACTTCTCTTAGTGCCTCTCTGCAAAGATCTTGTTAGCCACAAGTGATTTATAAGCAGGTGTTCATGACCACAGGGTTTTGTTCTATGACTATTGAGAGAAAAAAAAAAAAGAAGAAAAGGTTCCATGATGACCAAGTATTCACTCTGTGGTCAGGAAGGAAGGATGTGGGAAACACTGCTTTCAATTCTACCCAAGGCCACTGGGGAATATAGCTCAAGTAACTGTTCCTAGTCTCATTAATGAGAATGGAAAGTCTAGACCAAGGAGGATCTGAGTTTAATCCAACTTTCATTACTTATTTGCTGCATGAGCATAAGAAGCCAACCACTCTGAACCACAGGCTCCTCATCCATCAAATGAAGGTAATGACAATACTAATTCAGAAGATTTTCATGACAGTAAAATGCTATCTAGCATGCTATTTATATTGTTTTTTTTTTTATCAATGTCATTCTTTAATTTCAGTTTGTAGACAGTTCCCTTTTCAACTTCAAGACAGTCTTCCCAGATCTTTTAGGAGGAGTGAGCAAGCTGTGTTCAATTTTTATGAAAGAGCTCAAAAAAATGAGGGAAACTTGTCTTCCTTTAAGTCTATGGTCCTCAAGAAAGTTTCAGCGGCCAATATCTTATCAAGTATACTTCTCAGAGCTTCAGACCTGTGATTCAAGCAAATAAAATGCTCTTTGAACTGATAATAACCAGATCATGTATAAAAGCCAGAATTATTTTTGTGATTTGCACATCATTCTGAGTTAAAGATGAAAATATTTTCTCCGTCCTTCCCCACTGACAGAGTTCCTGCCAGAACATATGGCCATTGCCTGTCTTGACAGTGTGTGATGAGTTCTTCTGAAAATACTGTCAAGATGGTCACATGGTGAGACAGAGTTCTTAGTGCTCCAAAGAACCCTGACTTGCAAGAGCATCATTTGCTGCAAGTATGATGGGACCCAAGAACCCTTTGCATGACAGAAATTAAACTGAGGCTATGAATTGCAGCAAGCCTATTGTTTTACGGTGTGTCGACATACAGCAGGATACTTACACAGGAGACTGGGTGCTTCACACAGAACTCAGCTGTTCAGAGGTTTTGGGTACTGTGCCTGGAATTTTCTGCTGTACATCTGGAGAGTCTTGTTGAGAGTGTTAATAACTTTGTGCATCTTCTCAGAAGTGAGTTCCTATTTCCCACGCTCCCTGCCTGCCATTGTTAGGCAGAGTTCTTGGCTCCAGGCCAACTTCAGGAAACACTTCTTTCTATATCAAGCTCTTCTCCCCTTCCTGCCTTGCTGCATCCCTTTTCTTGTCCCTGAGAAATGCAACTTCCTTTCCTAGAACTCAAGGAAAAATCACTTGGAAAAAACAAACAGTGTCTCAATCCAGCTGTAGTTCTACACACACACACATACACACATGCACACACACACACACTCACACACACACTCATATGTTATATCATCTCATAGTCTCATACCAGTAAGAATTTTGATGTTAAGAATTAATTCAAGTTCATGAAGGTGATTTTACCAGTGCTTTTACATTTGTGGAGTTAGTTATGATTTGGCTGAGTGTTCTGATTGAGAAATACTTCCTCTCACCAAATGGCTGAAAACGAAAAGCTGTCTATTAAATCAAAATCTATCTATGAGAAGCTGGAAAAGTTGAGGTTTACTTGACTTTCATAAAAAGAAAACTGAGCCAAGGGTTTCAGGGCTGAACCTCTGCTCAAAAACTTTAGACACCCAGAGTACTATGACAGCTTCAGCCTCACGGTCTTGAAATAACTGCAGGATCTCAAACATTGTGCCCCAGTAATAGCATTGTTCTATAGCCTACACATGTTCAAGGAAGGCCTCACTAAAATAAAAATGGAAAGGGCAAAGGCCAAAGTTGTCTTCGAGTTGAGTCTGTAATGTTGATCGGAAAATAATATTTCCTCTCCTAAAGCCTCACTCAGGCCGTGTCCATTTATGCCTTATTGACTAGAACTGTTGTATGGTTACCCTTCGGCTAAACACAAGAGAAACAGAATGAAAGATCGTGGCTGAATCAGCAAACTGATCTTAGTGTCATTGTTCAAAAGTAAATAATAGAGAACTATGAGCGCTCTCTCTCTCTCTCTCTCTCTCTCTCTCTCTCTCTCTTCAGCCCCCATCTTTCATTTCTAGAGAGGTTAGGTGGATGTGGTGAAAACAACTAAAGAATTTGCAAGGACCACATCCTATTCATAGACTAGATTGGTGAATTTATGTCTCACAGATATAGACCAAAGTATTGTTGATTGGAGCAAAGATTTTATTGATTCAGAAGCAGAAATATTCATCTAGGGCAGTAATTAAATTGGCTGTAAAGGCCTATTTCATATTTCTTCTTGTAGACAAAGGCTTGATAAACCTACCGACACACTGTTGTTTCATTTTAATCTGAGATAGTTAAATACAACTCAAGGAATATTTATGGGCTCCTGACTGTGTTCTCCAGCAGTGCTGCTGCCAGAGTTATTCTGATGCATGCTGTGGACCTGAGGGCCTCCAGCTAAGTGAAGCGGGCCAGTCACTAAGGGACAGACACCATACGAGGTCACTTCTGTCATGTACCTACAGTAGTCAAATTCATAGACAAAAAAGTGAAAAGTAACTATTTGGGGGTGTAAGAACAGAGGGTGGGAGTCATCATTTGGAGGCTGTTTAGTTCTTGACTGTGAAGGTGAAACTATGCTGGAGATGGATGCTGGTGATGACTGCATGACCACGAATGTATGTAATGCCCATGTCATAACCTTAAATATAGTTGACAAGATAAGTTTCAAATTTTTGGTGTTTACCACCATACAAGCAAAAAATGAAACAAACAGAATAAAAATAAAGCAGCTGCCATCATAGAGCTTACAACTGACAGGTGAGTGAAGTGAACTACTTACATTGAAACAAGATGGAACCTCAGACAAACGGAAGGAAGATCTGAAGGATCAAGAGCTTGGTAGGATCATATTGAGTCCACCACATAAGCGCAGCTTTCATCTGTCTTAAGGCATTTGCTGGTTTAAGATAAATCTGGTTGATGCTTTCGGGTTTATAGAGGAAATGATAGGGGCCATGCCGAGGAATATCAGGAACTTGGTGGCATGCCCCAAGGGGAATGAAAAAAGTCCTTCACCTGTGGCACGCAGGTCTAAGTGGAAAGTTCTGAATTGGAAAGTCCGGGGAATAAGTGCACTGAAAAGATCAGTGCAATTTACTATATATTTGGAAGTCACTGAATAATTGGGAATGAGATAATGATATAATCTATTTTGTTCTGAACTCAGAGAAGTAGTGGAAATAACCAGAGAAAACTGACAGTGAGAGGCAATTATAGCTCTTGATCTTAGATACTGGTAAATTTTTACGTGGTAAGATGGCAAAAAGGTGGGTAGTAATTTACATTTAAATCTAGTTGGCTGGGCAGCCTTTTCTAATCTCATTATGCATACAAATTATCAATCACCCAATCAATCAACCAATACATAGTTTTCAAATATGTCTGACACTCAGTGTCTAAGTTGCCTATTTAAATCTTTTTATTAAAAATGTTACATTTTTAATAAATTGACATATTTATCCAATATTTGTAGTGAGATGCCATCAAATCTCCAACACAAAGAAGTTGTAAACTTGTTATGAATATCTATAAAATAAAGAGGGACTCTAATGAGAGCCTCTTCACATTTTCAGACCGACATTTTTCAGAAGGGTGGAGGATTCAGAACAATACACCTTTTCATTCAGGGAAGATTACTTGCTACTTTCTTTGGTTCAGAGCTTCAGGAGTGGCTATTGCTTATGCTTACTACTGCTTATTCAAGCCCAGCCCATGCTTTATAAAGAGAAGATGAAACAACATAAAGTTGGCTTTTAACTTAAGTAGGGATAATTACTTTGATGTGTCATGAGGGACCAGAATGACATCAGTGAAAACTTCTAAATGAAGTTGAGGGTAGGAACCTTCCTTCCACTTAAAAACTGCTTATAAGTAAAACTGAATTGAATTGAGATTTCTTTATGTTTTTTTGTTTTGCTTTGTTTTGTTTTAACAGAGAAGTTCCTCTCTCACAGAAACACACTGGTTGCTGCTAAGTTTTTATCCTCCTAGTGTTCAAACAGCTGTTGTAATTTTTTATTATCTTCTGGTCATGTCGAAGATGGTTAACTTTTAAAATTGGAAAAAGGAAAATTGCTTCAAATTAAAGAAAGACAGATTTGAACAAGTTGCCCCAGAGCAAAGCACTTTAAATGTCAACAATGTTAGTGAAGCTTCTTCTACTGTAATTTAGATACCATCCCAGATACCATGCTGGTGTGTTTAGTTCTTGAGGCAAGTGAGTGATTGCCACTCTCAGTGTTCTTTGCTTTATGCCCGAGCACACTGGAAGTGGGGAGAAAACCACTTAGTCCTATCCTTAAGACTGGCTTTTTGACATATTCCTGAAAGATGGTAACTTCTATAGCCTTCACGTGATGCATATTGAGGAAAAATTAGTCTAAAAAATAAAGAGATCCCGAGGAGCATGTCTCCCAATTCAAGGTATAGTCCCCAAAACTCTAGCAGAGCCACCTATAACGTCAAACACACAAACTGCTCACCTCCTGTCTTAGAAATCAGTCAAAATGTTTCAAGAGATTTTTGTCTTGGTTTTGTGTTCTCTGTAGTTCATGTGCAGTAAATATTTTTGAGTGAACAGATTAAGTGGTCATGCAGGATTTTACAATATCAGAAACACAAAAATATGAGTAATATTATATAAGTTTTGTGAAATGTACTCGTTTATTCGTTTCTGATGGTGATGGCAGTAGCTGTATTGATTGTTTTCAAAGAAATCTTAGAAATTCTTCTCCATTTGATAACTAAATATCTTTGATTAGAAGTAGGACCTGTCAGAGATCTAATGATGTTGGAGACCTCTCCTATGTACCACATCATTAATCCAAAATCTTATGAGTTTGGAACTGGCATTTGATTTTACTTATCCAAGGAGAGGGAATTTGCTGTATGCAATGATTGCAATCTATGGCACAAACATTACACCACAGGATATTCAAGTACATTATGAAAAGATAATTAAGTTGAGAGCTAGGACAATGAATTATATTTTACTGGAAGTAAATAACTCAGAAATTGCAAAAAGAGGGTCACCTAGCTATGCTATTTCATACATGGCTGTCTTCTATATATATTTTGTTTACTGAGCATTTTATCTGCATAAGAGCATGCTGAGAAAATAGCATGTGAGACTTAGCCAATCTAACCAAAAATGTAAAGAAAAGACCCAAATGCATTTAGAAACAAAAATGGTGCAATCACAACAGACACTGCAGCCTCTAAAAAAAGTTATTAACAATTACTTATTAACTCCGTATGTCAATAAACTGGAAAATTCAAAAGAAATACACAGATTCCTAGATACACATAATTTACCAAAATCAAACCAAGAAGATTTAAAAACCTTGAACAACACAGTAATAGCCAATGAAATTGAAACAGTAGTAAACACCAAACCCAATAAGAAAAGCCCTGGTGCAGGTGGGTTCATTGATGAATTCTACAAAAACTTCAGGAAAATTATAACGCCAATAATCCTCAACTTTTTTGTGAAATTGCAAGGGAAATTTTCTGAAGATCATTCCCAGAAGCATCTCTTACAGTTGTATTCAGTTTATGAACTTGATTTGTTCCATGCTGCTGGTCACAAACTGAGATGGACAAGAACAAGTCAAATTTCAGGGTACTTTGACTCCCAAACCAGACAAGAATCCAATAAAGAAAAACAAGCACAGGTCATTCTCTTTAATGAACAGGGATGCAAAAATCCTCACCAAGTTCAAACAAACAGGTGAGAGGAATCATCGAAAAGTGCGTACATCCTGACCAAGTAGGCTTCATCCCAGGGAGGAAAGGATGGCTCAATATATGCAAATCAATGCATGTAGTACACCACAAAAACAGAGAAAAATATATTACATAAACATCTCAACACATACCAAAAAAAAAAAAAAACTTCTGAAAAAATCCAAAATCCATTCATAATAAATTCCTGAAGAAAATGCATATAGAGAAACCTATCTTAATCTCATAAATGCAATTTATGGGAAACTGACTGCCAACATTATATTAAATGAAGAGAAGTGAATTTTTGCTTTTAAATAAGTAACAAGACAAAAATGTCCATTCCCATCATTTCTGCTCACTATTATACTCAAAATATTAGGTATAGCAAAGAGACAAGTGAAAGGAATAAAATTAATATGTACAGGAAAAGAAGAAGTCATATTCTTATTATCTGTGGCATGATCCTGTACAGAGAAGGCCCAAAAATTTCCACCAAAAGGCTCTTAGAAGTACAACTAAATTCATCAATCTAGCAGGATACAATATCAACACACAAAAATCAATACCATTTTGTATGCCAATACTGAACTCTCTGAGAAAAATATTAGGAAAATGATATGATTAACAATGTTATCAAGAAAAGTTAAATAGAAATTAATCTAAAGAAGTGAAAGCCTCCATTGTACTAAAAATACATAGTTTTTAATCTATTGATGACACCAGCATTGTATCCAAGATTTAGCTATGACAAACTGCACTGCTATAAACATGGGTGCACATATATTGCTGTGTTATGATGTTCTTAGTTCTTCTGGAGAAATACTCAGGAGGGGAATAGCTGAGTTGCATGAAAAATGCATGCAACTAGAGACCACACTTGTAAGTGAAATAAGGCAGACTCTCGTGTGTAAACATTGTACTGTCTCTCTAATGTATGAACCTGAAAGAGTAAATAAAATCCAAAGGTACAATAGACAGTGTGAGAGGGAAAGAAACTGGAGTGAGGGAAGGGACAGAAAAAATGAAAATATGGGTATATATACATGGTAGCTTGGATAATTGTACTGCTGATTTCTACTGGCATATGGAATGGAACAGCTAATGCTTTTTTTCTTTGTTTTTATTTTTTAAAATTTATTTATTTTTTGTTTCAGAACCGGGGATTGAACTCAGACCCTTGCACTTGCCAAGGAAGCACTTATACTACTGAGCCATCTCCCTGGCCCCTTAATTCTTGTTTTGCTAATTTTGCATGCTTATATCCGGCAATCTGAACAACTAATTTGAAGACAACAATATGCAATATAACAACTATTATTGAATTTCATCTGTTCAGAGAAATTCTGTATCACATTTAACGTTTTTTAAATTTATTTTTTCTCTTTAAAAATAAAAATATATGACTAAAAAAGAACCTTAAAACAAAAATGATAGTACTCTGCAAAAGGAACTTGAAGCGGACCTCAGCAAATGGAAAGATGCTTCCTTTTCATCAATGAATCAGAACCACTGTAGACAAAATGGCCATATCCAAATCTAATATGCAGATTTTAAAGAAATCCCAAATCAAAATTCAAATAGATTCTGCACGGAACTTGAGACAGAGATAACAATCCTAAAATTCATATAGAACTAGAAAATACCCAGAAGAGCAAAAACAATCCTAGGTTGAAAGAGCAAAATGGGAGGTATCACAATCTTGGATCTGAAGTTATATTACAAAGCTACTGTGATTTTTAAAACAGAAAACCAACCAACAAAATAAAACAGCATGATTCTGACAGAAACAGATATGAGGACCAGTGGAATAGAATAGAGGATGTAGAAACAACTCTAGGTACATTCAACTATTTGATCTACACCAAAGGTGCCAAAAACACACTGCAGAAAAGAGGGGCTCAAATGAAGTGGAGTTCGCAAAACTGGCTATCTCCGTGCTGAAGGCTGAATCTGCACCTACATCACTCACTGTATACTAGATCAAAGTGAGTCAAAGAATGAAATCTTAAACCAAAAAAATAAATAAATAAATTACACTATTAGAAGACAAGTTAGGGATAACTTTTAAAATCATAGATATAGGCAGGGACTTTTTGAATAGCACCCAGTTGCATAGGAGATAGCTCTAAGAATCAACAAATGGGATCATATTAAATTAGAAAACTTTTGGACAGTAAAAAGATAGCCAGCAGGATGGAAAAAACCCCCTACAAAATAGAAAAAATATTACCAAAGTTTCCTCATGTCTAGGACATACAAAGAACAAAAATAAACATTAGATTCCCTTAATAAAAGGTCCTATAAAAATGGGCAAGTGAAATTAATAGACCATCCTCAGAAGTACAAATAGCCAATAAATACATGAAGCAATGCTGAGCATCACTGTCCATTAGAGAAATGCAAATCAAAACAGTCATATTTCATCTTAATCCAGAAAGAATGAGGGCTTGGGGGATAGCTCAGCAGCATAAGTGCCTGCCTTCCAAGCGCAAGGTCCTGAGTTCAATCCCCAGTTACACAAAAATAAATGAATAAATAAACAGAAAGAATGGCTACTATCAAGAAATCAAATAATAACAAATGCTGGCAAAGGAACAGGGAAAAAGGAATATTAATATAAGCTAGTAAAACCTCTATGGGAATCAATATGGAGGCTTCTCAAAAAACTGGAACTAGAAATTCCGTCTTACCTAGCTAGTCCCCTTCTACGTATCTTCACCAATGAGTTAAAGACATCATATTACAGAGAAGTATGCATGCCCATATTGATGGCAGCACAATTCATAGTAACTGAATCTTGGAAATGATATAGATAGATAGATAGATAGATAGATAGATAGATAGATAAAGAAAATGTGGTGCTTACACTCTATGGAGCATTGCTATTCCATAAAGAAAGACAAACTTGAATGATTTGTAAGAAAAGGAATGCAGCTTAAGATCATAGTGGTAAAGAAATAAATCAGACCCACAAATTTAACTATTACTTTGGTTCAGGCAGAGAGGTCCTAAGGAAAGAAATGTGTGTAACAGGGCCACAGAGATGGTTCCACAGTCTAAGCACCTACCTAGGCAAGCGCAGGGACCAGGGCTGAATTGCTGGCACACTGAGCTGACCACCGCGACTAGGCTTGGAGGCACAGGCCTATAATCCCAGCGCTGGGGAGGCTCAAATCAGGAGGATCACTATGAGTCACAGCTGTGTAGTGAGACATTGTATCAAATATATAAAATGAAAGAATGAAAGAGAGAGAGAGAGAGAGAGAGAGAGAGAGA
>NDGM011251129.1:3390-17239 GCA_002564305.1 Octomys mimax
CACACACACACACACACACATAAATCTGCCCTTAAATACTCAGAGATAAGATAGTCTTAATGTTACTGTACATATACAAAGAAGGAAAGCTAATTTTAAGTAAAGAACATTTGATTACAGCCTCAATTTGATAGACATAAAAAGTATTCATTTAATTTCATGAATATTGATATAAAATCACTAAGATCCTGCCAACAATCTTAAGATTGTCTTAAATAGCACAGCATAAGTGTATATAGCATGTATTCCATTAATCCAAAGATTATTTTATATTGGGCTATCAATTTTCGGAAAAAAATATAATTTTGTCCACCCATCAGCAAAATTTAATGACTAATCCTGATTTAAAATACTCAACAAATAAAGAATTGATGGAAAATTTTTTAATGTTATAGAGCATACAGACAGTAGGAATTTTGCATAAAGGAGAAAAACAAAGGCTTTTTTCCTTTAGTAAAAATAATATGAAAACTGCATGCTTTGTTGACTATAGCTTAACTTATCAGTTGCAGTCCAGCACGAAGAGAACTAAACTTCCCATTTTCTCTGTAAGCATCTAGCCCCTGCCTCCATTGTTTCATTTTTTAAAAATAGGCTCATCATACATCTGTGATAACAGAATTGGAAAAGAGGTGAAAGCATCTCCTCTGGCCTGTCATTAAATAACATACTTGTAATATTTGAAACTAGGAAGATGTCCAGGTGTGATAACAGATGTGAAGAGATAACCAGGGTTACATAAAATGTTGCTATCTTGTATAGCTATTAGAACTATTTTTTTCCCTATTGAAGTCATCCTGAAGGGCTGCTTCTAAAGAATTCTCTTGTTTAATTTGTTCACTTGCCCTAAGAAAACATGAATTCCCAACCACCCTGATAGTAGAAGCCATGGTCTTTGGATTTTTGACTTTGTATCTGATATTTAAGAATGAAGACTAATAGGGGTATTTTGGAAAGAAGAATAACCTATAAATCTACCTTTCTTAAGATTATAGAGAAGTAAGAAGTGTGACAGCTAATCATATACTTTTCAGTTTAATAGCTTCATCACAAAGTTGTTGTTGTTGTTTTGTGTGTGCGTGTGTGTGTGTGTGTGTGTGAGTTTCGTGGTACCGGGGACTGAACTCAGGATCGCGCACCTGCCAAGCAAGTACTTATTCTGCTGAGCTAGCTCCCCAGCCCCTTACAAAGTTTCATAAAAGAGAATATGAACAAGCCTTCAAGTAATAATGGGAAGCATGAAGTAATAAATTAACAAATATTTGGAATTATAAAATGTGTGTAAAATAGGGGTATATGTGCACAGTCTCTGCTACAGGTGTTCAGAGAGGAGCCTCTAGTTGTCTTAGAATGTCTCTAACACTAAATTTAAGAAATGGTCAATTTTAATTTAGACATACATTTTTTATATTGGAACAAATGAGTATTTAATTAAATTTAATAAAGAAAATTATTGAAAACAGTAGAAGCTGTATATGTCTTTGTTCAAGATTTGTCAAGTTTCAAATAGTAGCCAAGCCACTTAGTTGACATTGAATCTTGGGCAAAGAAAAATACCTGAACTTCAGTATTTATAATTGATTACTTTGTAAAATAATGAAGGCCATTTTGTAATAGTTTTTAGATGAAGTTTGGATAAAATTAGTGATCATTTTTATCACCAAGACAAAATTGTATAGGATTATAGAAGGGAGACTAAATATTCATATGAATTCAACTTTATACACATTTTCTAGATCTAGAGTTCTTTGTCAATAGTGTCTTAGAATTTTTTAAACTTTTGTTGACCTATATTTTTTAGCCAGGAATAATTCCCTTGATAAAACTGTTCAAATTTGGGGGGAAAAAATCACAAAGTTTATTCATTGTTTTCAAAACTTCATAGTAACTTTTCCTAAGCAATCACAATGCGAAAAGCTGTATTAAATTTACACACTCATGATACATTTCATAATTTGAATATCAATGTGACACACTACTCAGAGGTTATTAGTGATAATGAAACTTACTACATATGTCTCTGCCTTCAGAACTTGAATTTTTCATAACATTTTTATACACAACTATTTTGTAAATAAGCCAATATTTTTCTACATAGTTAAAGTACCTGATTTTCCAATGTATAAGACTTTGCTGAAGTTCTGGGTTCACCTATGTGACTGAATGAGTTAGTCTTCTTTCAGGATGTAATAGGGAAATGTAGGCACACAGAATGATTTATGAATATACAATGATTTGTGCCTTACAGAAATAACGTATAGATTTTCCTCACTGGAGGCCCTGGATAAAATGCACCACACAGTGCAATAGTAGCTAGTGAGCCATCCATAATACCCCCATAAGTCATTTAGCCACTTTTGGCATTAGAGTCTTCCTTTATGACATTGTCAGATTGGATGTGTGACCTGAAAGGATTTCATCTAGCCCAAAATAATCTATGATTCATAGCAGGACCCTCCCAGTCTGAAAGAACTGACTTTATTTTTTGGACTCTTGATTTTAATATTTCACTTGCAAATGCCAATTTTTTTCCCTTAAAAAGTGTGGTGGTTATGGTAATGTTCGTTATGTAATGATTCTCTGAAATCTACAAATTTGTATTTTCACTCTATGTATTTTTCTCTGGGTCCTCATTTTTATAATGATTCAATTAATCAGTCACTTAATTTGACAAAACAACTAAATTAAAATTTATGCATTTAATCTATCAATTTAAGAAGTGAAAATGAGTAGTAGAGAAATTAAGTGCTCAACTGTGTATTCCTTTCCACTGTGGTGGTGTAAAATGCAAAGAAAAAATTAAAAGTTCCTTGCATTTATCTTTGTTGTTCTCTTGAATGACTTATGACATCTTTTCTTGTTTGCTTATGCTAATAACAAAGGCATCATTGTCTTGCTACCAACTAAAAACTAATCAGGTAGAGATTTTAGATAAGTTTCACTAAATTCAAAATGATTTTGATACTAATGTATACTGTCCAAAGGACAGACTTTTCTTGCTAAGCTGGCTTCTCAAACACTTATTTTCATTAAAATGTGTTCATTTTGACAGCTCCCACCATACACAGACATGTTCTTCCTCTATTTCAGATGTAAAAATTGTCAGTTTCCTGTAGCTTCTTTACTACAGAAGCAGTTTAGATTATGTCCTAGCTGTGTTATTTTTCTTTTTAACTATCTGCTCCTTTTGGATCTTCTCAATTGCATAATTTTAAACCAAAATGTTTGGTGCAAAAAAAGGGTTATAAGGAGAGGAGCAGGGAATCCTTATAATTTTAAACCAAATCCTTCTAATGTTTTAGTCACCCTGTGCTCCTGGGCTTTGGCCACCTGGCCAGTACAAAGCTGCTCATTCTACTTAATGGGAAGCATGAACCTTACTAGGCAAAGGTGGATCTAGGAATCTTATGGTCTATGGAAAGCAAACAGGAGTTGCTTGAGAAAGCGTATGCATGGCATCTAAGTTCTTTTTGCCTTTTGCTGCTGAGACTCTCAGCCTAGGCCTAGAATCTGAGATTTTGAAGGGTTGGATTATTTCTTTCTGTAGTTCCTACCATTTCTCATTCCTCATCTACCTCCCTGCTCCTCTCCTTATAACCCTTTTTTTTTTTTTTTTTTTTTTTTTTTTTGCACCAAACATTAAGCTCATTGATTACAAGGGTGGCACAAAGTGACCTAAGGATGGGTCAGCCTTAATGAGAAAAGCGGCGGCCTGTGATGTGGTCTGGCTCGGGTCACCCCCCACTGGGTGCCTGCATGTCAGGCTTAGTCTCCTTTAAAAGACCAGAGCGTGGAAAATCAACAGAAAGCCACCCAGTGCCTCCACACAGAAAGGACCATGTGCATGGCTATTTAGCTTTGTAAAAGAGAGTGCGCTTCCACAAATGGGAGAGAACATAAGGAGTCCTTCAGAAAAGAATGGGGCCTTGGCAAATTTATAGACTCCCCTGAAAGAAAGTGATTACAGATCATTATCCAATTGAGGCAGATTGATGGGCTGGGGTCAAAGTAATATTGCAGATCTCACCAAGGGGACAATGGCTGCTTGTCAGGAGAAAGAAAGAAAGGAAAGGGAAACTGCCACACAGAGAGAGAATGCTGAAGCTGTACCAAGCGCTATGAAAGGGTCTGGATGTCTATGTCCTTACTTTTCTTGAGCACCATGTTTTATTTTATGTTACAAAGGCGATGCCATTGAGATCAAATTGAGCATTGAAACACAGCCCAGTAAGGACATATGAATGACCTGAGCACAGACTGTGGCTTTCACTATTTTTTTTAACTAAAATGCAATAAAGCAATAGAGACTGGCAAGAAGTTGGTACACAACATCTTTCTCTGTGCCTCTCTCATAAAACACAAACATGCAAAAGAAAGCCAGAGGTAGCTGCAAGTTCTTCATGCTTAGAATGCAGCCTCTTTCAGCAGAAAACAAGGGGCATGATAGTTTTGACTTTGAAACTCCAACAACATCTGGCCAAGTCACAGTGTGGGCCTGAAATTGAATAAAACAGGAATAAACGTGTTGCCACTACTTCCCTTGAATCGATTCCTGAGTGTTTAAAAGTGATTTCCATTCATGTATTTTACAAAATGCAGCACAAAAGGCAAAAGAATAATCAGCACAGTGGTGTTCATTTGCCTTTACATTTACAATAGGCTTTGGTATCTAGAGATTTATAAGTATCAGGCAAACATTTATACAGAGGAGATTTGATTTTTCTCTATTGTGTTAGGGTCAAGAGAGTATTAGCAAGTAAAAAAGAACTAATTTATATGCTGAACATACTTTACCCGAAAGAAGAAGAGTCAATTTTTTCACATATAGATTATTTCTAGACAAGATTATTTCATTTGTCAAATATACAGTCATTTACAATTAAGTATAAATGTAAAATACATACACATACACATATATGTGTACGTATCATATATAACTACATATACATATTCAATATGTATGAAAGAAAGGAAAACTCAGATTGGAAATGTGGAGAATTTCAGCTTTATCTTTCATGATAAAATGATGGAACTACAGATTCTATTACCGTATCATCCTTTCTTATCAAGTCAAACAGAGTCAGAGATACTGAATGGTTGTCTCATTGCCTGTTATACTTTACAAGGATATATAAAGTTTACTTGCTGCTGTCATCAGATATCACAGTTGCATTTCACATTCTTAGAAGATAATGAGAAATCTTACAAATAAATACTTCCTTGGAACTGCTCAGTTTTCCCCCCTGATCACAGGGTCTTCTCTGTTCCTAATGAGCTCTTAATGAGCTGTCAATTGCTTATGCAAATAGAGAAAAAAACAGACGTGGAGGAGTTGATAGATATCCAGTTAAAATGTGACACTGCCTAACCCTTCAAAGTTAATAAAAATGTAAATTGCTCCAACTTAATAACTGGCCTTGACCCTTTTTTCCTTTCACTAATTTCTTTAGGTATGTGATTTCAAAGCATCTGAGCTATCTTCACTTTTCTTTCCAATTTTAGTGTGCACACTGCGGAAGCAAGCACTGTCATTACTTTTCTTAAAACACATCAGTTTTATGATTGAAAATACTTAGCAGATAGTTAACATTTTATATTTACATATATACATTTATATTTCATATAATATTCCTAAGTTTAACATATCATATGTACATATTGGTTGAATAAACAAACAAGACCCTAAGGGCAAAATTAAAAATAATTTATTGTCCCTTAACCTAATTTTCACAAATATCTGGGATTTATGAACATCAACAAATGACATTTTTACTCTGTAAAGGCTTTATTTTTATTGTTTATTTTTTTCAAATTTATTTCAAGAAAACATTTTTTGTTAAGTTTTCTGCATCCGTGCACATATTAAGACTTGAAAGGGATCTAAATAATTCCTTAAGAACTCAAGAACCTCATCAGATATAGCGATGAGGCAGCCTCATCCTGCTGCACGACTGATCTCCTAAAGTGACCTTCTGTAAGAGATGTCTTGAGATGTTCTCACTCAGTGGGGAACAAGCCAGTGGCACTAGGTGAATGAATAAACACCCTCTAAGAAGAGAAAATTCAAGGGGGAAGTGCAAAAAATAAAAAAGAAGAAAACTGGCCCACTTTCCCCTTTTTCTAGAACTCTTCCTGCCTTGGAGCTAAAATCCTAAGAAGCCTATACCCCTCTGAGGTCAGAAACCTTACTGACCAGGATAGTTGTGATTGTAACTTATGTGTACACTTAATTGTGTGTTTCACGACATTATGAAGCAGTAACTTAGGAAGAACGAAGCCAGTGTTGGTATAGCCTGAAACCTGTTAGGGTTCTGCACTGGATTCAGTAGGAGGTGAGCTCCCATTCGTAACTTGGCACGGATACATTGGCACATCTCTTTATAGCCTTGTATCATCTTGGCAAGATAACCTTCTTTCTATAGGGGGCCTTTTATACACTGTGAGATTCTGTAGTACATCCAGAAATGATGAACCTTTCTTGACAGATAAGCTAAATTCAAACATGAGTCCACACTGTTTGGAATTTTCTGCACATTTCCGTTTTCCAATAGCGCTCTCTTCTTACTCTGCACTACATATACGGATCAGAAATAGAATAGAAACCCTCAAGCCTCTCACAAAGAAAGACTTAGCAAACCTTTCACAGGTCAGGCAAGGAACAGACAGGGACATGCTCAGTGCCTTGAGTTTTTCCAAACACATATGTATTAGCAAACAAATTTAAAAGAAAATTTCTCCAAAAGCAATGGAAATAAACCACTGATTTTTAAAAAGCAATCATGTACACTGAGCTAGAATTTAAGTTTTGAACTGAGCAACTCAAGATCCTATCATTCAGAAAAAATAAAAAAGCAAGCAGGGACAAAATGCGGATAAAATTAATATCATGCACACTTTTCTACTATTTCACCAAAGTAGTTGCTATACTCAAATGCATACCATTTAAATAGCCCACTTATAAGAGCAGAAAGAGATAGATAACTTAAAGTTGATGTATTTTTCTCTAAAACTTAGAGAATGGCTCTATGCAAGCTCAGAACACTTTGAATATTGTAGCTAAATTATAAGACGCAGAAAATGTGCTACAAATACGTACAACTAAGTTAAGGCAAAGTTTTATACTGACTGGAATTAAAAGGCAATTTATATGTATAAATATAACATATATAAATAAAAATATATTTCAACATAATATATATTATATCTGTATTTTATTTTCTGTAAAGAGGCTAGAAAAAAGATGTTTGAGGTTCTATCATTGCTTATGACAAAGTGGAATAAAGAAATTATAATTGTTATTAATCTGTGGGCTTTGCAGATCTAATCTGCGTCATTGCAACTTGTACAGGGAATATGTGATCTTATTTGTATGATGTTTCAAAAGATACCCATAATTGTATAAATACTACCTGCAATACTTTAAAGAATTTTAAGAGAGTAGAATAAATGATGAACCCATAAAAGCTTAGTTGTTAAACTGAGTTAGTAGTAATAAAAATAACCTTCTACTTTATGTTGTTATTTGTTTCTGTCATAGTTTTAATTAAAACACATAAAATGTTTGAGGCTTCCTATTCCAACTATTTTAGGGAAATTTTAGTTAGTTACCATTAAATATCCCCTTAATATGACCTTCTTCTCAACCTTAGCAGACGCTTACCAATTTAGAGTCCTTCTATAACATTGCGGATAATTTTTATCAGTGTTGAGACAATTTTTATCACCATAACAGCTGTATTCTAATGTAATATAATTGTTACCACTTCTTGGCCTTTTCAGTAAAATCAAACAAAATGGGACAATTGTTACAGTAGTATTTTGATATATTGCTTAATCCAGTCTTCAGAGAACATTATAGGTGACTTTAAGGATGAAAACATTAGAGTTTCTCAATCAGGGAAACACAAACTAAAGGGAAAATAAATTTAATCATAAGCCAGCTGATCGCTTAAACTTGGTTCTGCTGAATGAATAACAAAAGGTCTCCTAACTATTGAAGAACTGGACCCAATCACTCATGAAATATCTTCTTTGTTCCCAATGTAAATATGTTTATAGAATTTCAGAGTAGCCATCACAGTCTGGTTATATTGCAGCCACTGGACATCACAGTGGTGTCTAAAGTAAGGGTGAAGGAATAATTCCACCTAGAGGATACTGTCTGCATGATATAAATGAGATCCTCTTAAAGAATATGATTAAGGCAGAGACTAAATCCATGATCTCTCTGTAACGTGAGATCCAGTCAACCCTTAGGCTAAATCAACTAGGAATTCAAGCCCAATTTGACCTTATCAAAGCTAGGATAATGACAGTTAACACCTTTTCATTCATTGAATAAAGTATTATTTAACATTGGTTAGGTGTACATTACCATTCTGATAATGCTAATGGAACAGGATAATTTCATACACTATTTAGCTTGAAAGGATTCACATGGCTTTCCAGAAGTAGTATGGAGTTCATATAACTTCCCAGAACTTGCATAGAAGTAATTTGGCACATTGGAAAATGAACTGAGTACTTAATAACAGACTAAAGTGGAATTTTTCAGACCTTTTCTTCACATAATAAGGGAAACTTTTAGTAGTACATTATTATACACCATTCAAATCACTTAACATTATCCATTTATCAATATCTATCTTTTTCTTCACATTTGTGATGTATTTACTTTTATATCCCCGACAGTATATCTTTTCATAAATTTGAAAAAAGGTCTTTATTTCCCATAAAAAAGTCTACACAAAAGAGCATCTATTTGCAGGAAATGGTAATTTTCAGCATGAAAATTGTTTCACTTCACAGTCTTACATAAATCTTCAAAGTATAACCACAGAATCTTTCACAATTTCACAACAGTACCAAACCTAGATTGTCTCCCTAGTTTTGCCAGACAGCAAAATTTATTTTGTCCCAGAATTGTTTTGCTAAGAAAGCAGTCTCCCTAAAGATTAATAATATTTGTTAAAATGAACCAATTTTAGTATGTTCCAAGAAAGCATAACACAAGCAACATGTGTCAAAGATGAAATTGCCTAAGACTACATGTGACTGATGCTATCACAAGGTAACAGAGTATTGGTATCAGAATGAATAAAATTAAATTTACCTAACTTTATTCTGGCTTTCCCATAGTAAGGGTGTCAATTCTTCTTTTCCTGGAAGTCTCAGATGTATGTCCTCTCAGAAGGCCAACATAAAAGTAAAGTATTTGATCAAATTTAAATAGTGTATTTCCATTCTTTCTTATGATTTCAATAACAGTTTAAAGAAGACAGTATGAATGTAATTGTGCAATGGGGAATGAGTACTGCTATATCTTTCTCTTTAGTGAGCTAAGGAGACTGAAGAAAAGATAAATATTCTGGGAAGTATGATAATATGTCCTAAATGTAAGTGTTCACTCTAGCATAATCTCACCATCTGGGTGCATATTGATTTATATTCCAACACAACGCCTTTTATCTGTGAGATAGGATCCATTTCTTGAGGCACTTTCATGTACATTTTCCTACTTAGGCTTCAACATGCAAAATGACAAATATGGTATCAGCTCCTTTATTCCAGATTCTACAGAAGTACATGAAAACCTATTATCTGACTTTAGACATTGTAACCTCTCCAAATATATCTTGTTGTCTTGAAGTGTGTGGGGATTTTAAAGGTCTTTACCAAGCCTGCAAATGCATCATATGTCTGAGAATATCTCCACTTATGCAGAATATTACTTATGCAGAATATTATTCTGTTCATTGTGCCTACTAGTGAGAGGATTGTTTTGCTTATGTATTGGAAACACACACACACACCTGTCCAAATTAAGCTTCAGACACCATTCTGTGTACCCTGCAATGATGAGTGAGAGAGATGCTTTAGCTTTGCTATTGAGATCGTTTTAGCCTTCATCTTCTTTGTGAGATAAAAATAATTGTGGCTATCACTACAGAATGATAGTTTGGGAAGATAGTGAAAAACAAAAAGGAAAGATTCTGAAATAAAATTAGATTGCAAATAACATCACCTAGTCATCTCTAACTGTAGCCTTAGACTAAAAACATCAGTTGTTTCACTAAATAAAATGCATTGCATCATTTAATGTAATTTGGGACATATATTATGAAGCATTCAACCGATATCAACAAAGGCAGAATTAATGATCTCATGGACCTTTACATTTGTCCTAGAGGGGAACTCTCCCCTTTGGCTGTCTGTGTAGTAAACTCACCCTCTATTTGACAGCCTACTTCACTCTTCTCCATTGATTTCTGCAGAAACCATGTGACGTTAAACTATAATAAGTTACGATTCTTAAGATACATCATATAAGTATTGCAGAAATTCAGAGCAAAGAGAAACACTAAACATCATTTGGTCCAAAATCCATCTTGCAGATAGAACAATTAACTTGTGAGTTGAAGCTTTCAGAGATCTCAGAGCTAGTCCATAACTAGCAGAGGCACTCATGTGCCTGTCTCTTGGGCGGAGTCCTATGCTTTTGACGTTTCTTTTGACTTCTCTAAGCAGCATTGCTCATCCTAAAAAGTGGAAGACTTGTGAAGAGTGGGGAACTGAATGAAAAGAGGAAGGGGAAGTGGGGGGAGGGGAGAGAGAGAGAGTCAGCAAGCAGAGAAGAATTATCATTACTCTTACTTTCCTTCTGGAGTCTCACTAACAGAAAGTTTTGTGTGGTTTATTAAGCTTGCTATTTAAAACATCTCTTTCCAGGGTCAGTGAGATAGTTCAGTGGACTAAGAGCCTGCTTAGGCAAGCATAGGGACCAGGGTTCTATCCCCAGCACTACATGCCTTACTGGCCCTGCACCCTGACACTATGAGCTGGCCACAGAGTACAGGAATGGTGGCACATACCTGTAATCCCAGCACTGGGGAGGCTAAAAATAGGAGGATCACTATGAGTCTGAACTGCATAGCAAGACCCTGTACCAAGTACACAAAAATAAATATGAAAAAAATAAATAAATAAAACCTATCTGTTTCCAAATCAGTATATAATAAAATACATTACTAACAATACCTGGTAAATTGAATTATATAGGTAATATATAGATTAACATTATCTCTATATAAACAAATCATCAGAACTAGGGAAACCCAACATTAAACTGAAGTTTAAAATATTGGTCCAGTGAGATAGCTCAGTGGACTAAGTACCTGCTTAGGCAAGAGCAGGGGCCAGGGTTTGATCCCTGGCACCACATGCCATGCTGGGCACACCCCTGGGCATGCTGAGCTAGCCACTGAGTCCAGAAATTGTGACACATACCTATAATCCCAGACCTGGGGAGGCTGAAAACAGGAGGATCACTACGAGTCCAAGCTGCAGAGTGAGACCCTGCACAAAATACAATAAATAAATAAATAAAATATTTACTTTCCCCTACATGACCCTATAGTCCTGAAGCCAACCTAGTAAGCATTAATTATCATGAGTTCAAAAAAAAATGGGGAAATTTCTTCAACAGTATCACAATATTTTCTGTTGTGCATACTCAAATACCTCTCTCTACGAGTACTCTACCTCAAACACAGAGGCTGTGAATCCTGGGAGTCCTACTAAGTCACACACAGGCCAAGGTTTCAATAGGTCATGATGCTCATTTACATAACTAAAGCCACAAACCCAATCCTTCGTGCTGCAGAGAGGACAGGGATACTGTCCTTGCTCTGGGAATCCCTGCATCCTCATAAGGCTGATGTCCATTTTGACCCTGCCTCCTTGGGCTGCACTTCCTGCCCTGCTGAGGACCCCTTTCTGCCTATTCATATATATCTTTGAGCTCTATCAGCTGCCGTTCATACTATGTTACATCCCTCAAGTGCACATTCCTGTGACTGGATAAATGCCTGCCTTCATCATGTGACCGTCGGCCACATCTTCTCATGAAGGACTCTAAGTCACCTCTTACAAAGGCAGGAGAGGAAAATCCTTCGCCATATTGGGGGACAGACTATAAGGGATTCAAGGAAAGTTGACTTTTAAAGCCACCTTAAGATTTTGTTTAATTAGCAATTGGAAAGTAAAACAGAAAGACTCAAGCTATTTTGTCCTTTTGCATAAAGACAACTTTTGTATATAAATGGTTCTGTGTGTTTATTTTCTAAAGCCTATCATGCTTTAAGCTCTACTCATTTTCTTAAGTAGTGATGTTCAATTTCTACTGCACATTCTTTAATTCATAACATCTCATATGTATCACCTCCATTAACCTAAAAAATGAATCGTTTCAGTAAACAGTATCAATCATTGAAGGTGAGTCTTAATAAAAGAATTTTTAAATACACTTAATGTTCTCTAAATATTTTTCAAGTAGAAAATGGCAGCTGATGCCTGCAATTAGCAACCATGAGAACTAAAGAAAATCATTTGCTAATCATTATATTTTTACACTAGAAAAGTAAATTAAAGCTTATTTCTTTTCATGAAAGTCTTGACACGGAGACTGATTTAAAATACATATATAATAGTGCTACCCAGACTTGAGGCACTTTCTCCTCCCTGAGCTTTTTGAGGGGAAAATTGCTGGGAGAGTAACGATACATCATTAATATCCTAAAGGAAATGTAGGCTAAGTCACTCACCCAAATTATACTGACCATAAAGACTTCATTGGGCCATTTCATTAGTTTATTAGGCAAAATTGAATAAAAAGGGACCTTAAGTGAATTATAACCAGCTTGTGGAATAACAAATATATTGTGTATGAGAAAATTAGCTCCATGTGACATCCACAGCCACCATATGTAAAACGCCTATTATTCGTCCTTTCTCTTTGAAAAATCATTTTATTGGAATGTATCAGTTAAACTAAAACACATGACCATCCTTCTTGGGACATGAAAGAAACCACTGAAGACAAGATTTTCCCCAGCCCCCACCAGCTGCACTTGAACACTCTGGGAAGGCGGCCCCAAGGATCTTTGTATCCGTGTCCATGTCCTAGCAAGCACATCACATGTCTTGCTAGCCATTGGCTGCCTCTGTCTGAAAGAATTTGGTCAACATTTAGGAATTCGCTTAATGAAAGGCTAGCTTATTAAAGCTTTGTTGGCCTGAAGAGCAGATTATGCCTTGCTTTCCAACTTCCTGGGTCACTGCAAATGTTGCTGGCTGTGCCTCCATTTGATGTAGCCCAGACCCTGGACAACAAGCTCGCATTGTGACTTCAGGACCTGCGCCTCTTCGTTGTGAATCCAAGGCTTTGTCCCTGTGATTCAGTTTATTTTGCAATTTGTGGCCTCAAACTGCACATTTGTTTAATGGACAACGTGAAGCTGCCCCTGGAAAGCAGTGTCCTGGTGAGGAAGAGATCTGTGATTTGGCAGTGCTCATTTCGAATGCACAACTGTGTCGAAGAAAGAATTCTCATCAGAGGCAATGCACCATGAATCTTTATTAGGGACTCGCTCCTGTACGTCGATGCTAAATGCCTGCCCCGTCAGAACTTGCTTTCATGAACTGGTTGAATAGGAAAGTCGAATCCGATGTAGAACTCTTTGGTGAAGAAGCTACACCAAACTACAGAAATGAGTGTTTCCATGTATTGAGTGTGGAATGAAGGGGTTTTCCCAAATAAAAAACTTTTACTTGTATTCCCTATTTTTATCGACAAGTATTTTACTTTAGCAAAGTATGCAATTTATTAAGAACTTTTTTTTTAGCTGAATAACAAAAGATTAACAAAGCTTTATTCTTATAGTAGGAAAGATTTATGGTGGGGGAATCCATAAGAAAACTTTTCAAACCATAATCTCTGAGATATGAGGAAGACAGAAATGGTACAGAGGAACTTATTGAAAAGCAGTGAGATAGCTATAGAATTAGGTAA
>NDGM011251135.1:0-23923 GCA_002564305.1 Octomys mimax
GTCCACTTTGACATGAAAATATACTTTACTATAAACAGGTTTGTAGCATCAAATTCCATTTCTATTAATAAAATGGAGGCCAGGCCTTTAATCTCACTGACAAAAGAGGAATATATACATGGGCTTTCTAAAATTCTCCAATAACTAAGGTCCTTTCAAATAGTCTGAGGACATTCCTGAGGGTTTACACTCTTGCTAGGCATGATATATGAGGAGGTGTGTGCAAGTGTATTTATAATTTTGTGACTCTCGCTACTGTGGAATTAAGAACCACATGAAGTTATTCCACAGGAGCAGCCTACACTGCATTGTATGTGAACCCATTACCAGAAAACAATTGGATCTCCTCTCCTCCATTTCCTACAGCTACTCTTTCTGTCTTCCTAGTCCAGCATTTGGTCTTATTTTATGCATTACTATTAGAACTATGGCACAATGTAAGGACCTTTAAAAAGTATGTTGTATCATCGCACTCGCTACCTTTTCAATCTTCACCCCAAATGTAAAGGCCATACCATTTAATAGTGAAAAACAAAGCACTAAAGTGGTTGAAATATAGCATCTGGGCTATACCCAAGTCCCCAAATAGGCAGAGTTTTGTAAATTCTTCAGTAAGATTACTTACACATTTCGGGTGCCACCCTAAGCATTTGGTCAGGAAAATCCACATGACAGTGTAATTGGAAAAAGAAACGAATGTTTGCCTTTGGTTTCATTTTATTGCCTCTCAGAAGAAAGCTCCCTAAAATAATTTTCTGGTCCAGTTCTCCGGTCTCCAGCCATGGGGTGGGGTGGCGTGCAGAGAGGGAGCTGAGAGAGCAGGGTGAGAGGGCTGAGCGGAGTCCACACCCTCCCTGCTCTCCTGTGTGGGTGGAAGCATCTCTGAACTGAGATGGCTGATTTTCTAATTTCCTTGCTCGAAATACTTAATTTCATTTTACCCAAAAAAAAAAATCAGAACTTGCTGATTCTGTTAAAAGGATAGAATTCTAACCTCTTAAAAGATTTATATGGAAATGCAAACAAACAAACAAACAAAAAAGAATAAGCCCCAGGTTTTAAAATTTAGGAGCTGAGACAGATGTTTGAGTCATTGCAGCTGGAGTCCTCCCCTGCACAGAGGTCCTTGGGCCCTGAGACCCTACCCCATAGGGAGCGGGCACCAGCACCCCTGACCCACATGCCCAGGGCTTAACACCTGCAAGTGCTGGCAGCTCCAGGATCAGCTTCATGCCACTGCCCTTCCGTGAGGTCAGGGTGATCCCTGTCCACAGGACGTGCCTGTTCAGCTTTCAGTTTGTGAATGGGGAGGTTCACAAAACCTGACTCTGATCTGTTTATGGCAGACAGTGGGTAGATCAGAGAGGAAGCTACTCAGAGCAATAGGTCTTAAGGATTAGCCTTTGTTGAAGTCCCCCTGTTCTCTCTCATGAGTCTCCCCCCACCCATAGAGCGACTGGAAAATGTACCCAGGGAGAAAAAACCCAGAGGACCTCTCTGCCTGGTCAGTACCTCTTCATCATTTTAAGCTTGGCTAAGATGATGTCACTGTGGAATGAAGTCTCCCCATGTGGCACCCCAAGGCTCTTGCTCAATTTTTCTATTATTTCTTGTGAAACCTCCTTCTTCAATGATACAGGCTGAGCATCCCTGATCTAAACATCTGAAATCCAAAATGCTCCAAAGGCTGAAACTTTTTGAGTGCTGACATGACACTAGAAGCAGAAAAGTCCACACCCGATGTCATGTAAGTGGCTGCAGTCAAAATGCAGGCATGCTCAAAATATTGTATAAATGACCTGTTGGCCAATGTGTGTCTTAGGTGTCTCTTACAAATAAATACTGTGCCTTGATTATGGTGCCCCCCCAAGATATTCTGTTATGTACATGTAAATGTTCCCACATAAAGAGTTCCAAAATCTGAAATATTTCCAGTCCCAGTCATATCAGGTAAGGGACACTTGATTTGTAACTCCATCAAATTGTCAAGTTTTTCTTTTCTCCCCAAATGTGGGCTCCTCTGTCCATTTCTCTATAATTTCAGCATTAAAGCTCATCTCTGCCCGATATCAAAAGTTCAATGAAAATAATATGCATAAGTATGCATAAGATGGGAGGTTTGATATATTTGAGTGGGATCTTGATGTTTAATGCAAAGATTGTATTTTTACTTAGAAAAAAATCTTGCATGGGGTCCAGTCTTGCCATAACCTCAAGTAAACAATATCTAAAACTAGGATGATCATGTTATAGTTCACAAGGCTAACAAAAGGCCTACTGTTATTCCCCCATGAGGAGGCAGGGGTGCAGAGCTTGGTTACCTTACCTCAGGTCACCTCTGCAGTGGCAGTGAAGCCTGGAATTGAACTCAAGCCTTCTGATCCCTACTATGCACATGGTATTTGTGAAGATATGGAACCCGGGAGAAACTTGTTCCTTTCTCTATTCTATATTTCTCCCAATAATTGGAAGTGTCGCTCTATCTCATCCTGCCCAGACTAATACTCAGTGCTCGTGTGGAGCTACTCAGGGATCAGCTGTTTTCAGGGGGACAAGACAGGGCAGGGCAGTATCAGAAAACTTTCTCCTTACAGTTTCCTTCTCTAGTTTCCTAACATCCTGAGATCAAATCCCAGCTCAGCTCTTGAGTAGCACATCCTGGGAAGCTTGGTTTAGCTTCTTCAAGCTTTCACTTATTTAAAAATTATTTTCATTTCTAGAAGCCTCTCTTTCAAAGATTACTGTGGTGATTAAGCCCATTGGATGAGCTCACAGGGAATAACCCAAGAACTGCTTCATCATTGCTTTGTCAAGATTGCAAAGTCCTCTTTCAGTGCACCACCCAGGGCAGCACACACACAGAAAAACAGCAGTACTTCCCTAAACACTGCAACTAGCTGTGCCATTCAGCGTCCTGCTGCTGTGACAGATTGCCTCACACATCAATGTATAAAAGCAAGTGTTTATTCTGGGTCATGTTGTTAGAAGTTTCAATCCATGGTCAGTTGGCCCTGTTGTTGATGGGCATGTGACAGCACATTGCACCATGGTTGGAGGATAGGGCAGACAGGACTGCGCAGCCATGGGGGCCAAGGAACTGATGAGGGAGAGAGAATGAGTGAGTGAGAGAGTGAATGCAGAGAGGGGGACAGAAAAAGACAGAGAGGCAGAGAGAAAGGAAAGGGCCAGGTTCTCTATATCACCTTTAGAATCCAATTCCCAAAGGCCTGAATTATCCTTGATTCCCTTGCCTTCCCTTCCTTTCTTTTCTCTTGCCTCCCCTCCCCTCCCTACTCCTCTGTCTTCCCTTCCCTTCTTCCCTCCCTTTTCCTTCCCTCCATTAGGTTCCAGCTATTCCTCTACCTCCCAATAGTGCCAAAGGTTCACAATCAAATCTTTAACATATATGCCCTTGCGGGATGTCTAAAATCACATTAAAGCACTAACAAAGATCCAGACTACCAGGAGCAGCTAGAAAAGATTCATTAGATGAGGTGCTCAAGTCTGAAACAGTAGGGACAGGTGGGATGTCATGGAGGGGAAGTGACAGTGTCCGCATGGAAAGCATGGGACATTTATTTCTCGATGCTCCCCAGGAGCGCAAGAAGGACCTACCAGGAGAGGCGGGGGATATTTGATTCACACAAATGCAACCTTAGATAAAACTTTTTAAAATATGAAGCACAATTATCCAAGATTGGTGAAATATGGGAGGTTGTTTTGTGTCAATTCATTCCACACAGTGCTGTCCTAGAGTTGTCTACAGAATTGGGATGAATGATGTCAGTTACAGTCCAAGTCATTATCTTACTAACATGGGGGTGTAACTCAGAAAGGGGCAATAGAGATAATACAGTTGGAGGGACGGAGGACATTGCAATTCAAAAATAGCATAAACATGATGCTTGAAGCATCCTGCTCTATGCTGTGTGTGTGTGGATGTGGTTCAGCACGTCCAAATCCCAGACCTATGACATAAAAAGGAGGAACAGGAACAGGGGTTGGAGATGCAGATGCTGGGAGCGGAGCAGCATACTGCTGCTCTGTGTGCATTTACAAGAAGTTTAGGATGCCAGGCAGAGGGCACCAATGAAAATGGGGCTTCAAGTAATATTGCAAAGAAAAGATGGCACCATGGTCTTCTGATTAATCACAAAAATAAAAGCAAAAGAATGCATATCCAAGAAGCTTCTTGGCATAGATGAAAAAAAAATATCATCCCAGCTTTAAAAAAAAAAGAACAGAGGAGCGTTTGCTAGTTTTAGTGTGTTAGTAAATAGTTTGGAGCCACTGAAAGGGAATGGGGATTGCCAAGGAAGCTAAATGTCTCCTAGCCCACAGACCTGTCATTTCCTTAGGAGATAGGAACATTTGGGAAGCTTTCAGCAATGTGAAAGGGAATGTGGGCTTTGTGTGACTTTATTTTTACGACAGTTGAATAGGAAACTGCATACCTCACAGGGCTAAAGTCTTGGATAAATTGTTATTATTTCTATCCACTTCCTAGATGGCAGTAATGACTCACACCCTAGATATAGATGGATAAACAAACTTGGTTTCCATGGAAGTTGTGAAGCTCATCTGGCCCAGGGAGTAACCCCATCAGGTCAACATATCTTTCATGGACCTTGGACTCTGGCAAGATCATAGGTATTTTCTCCCTCGCATCTTCAAATTGCAGGGTGTAACAATTGATCATTCCTTTCTGAGATTTTTTGAGAAATTTTATTTAAGTTCTTGTATGCTTGATGCCTGTTGGCACATTCTAGCTCAGACCTATTAAGAAAAGGCAGCTTCTAGTAAAAGACAGAGATTGACATAAACTGTAAATTAGGTATTGTGGAAAAAGTAAAATAACCCTAGGTTGGTTCTTATGTGATGAGGAAGACACTGGGGATGGGTTTCAGCAGAGGATGCTGAACACAGGTTCAGTGGAGCAACTGTAATGATTTGGGCGGGTGCAAGGAGACTGACTGGGTACCGGTTCACACTGCCAGTCTCTTGTGGCCCTGGGGTTCTACATCTGCTGAGTTGATCAGGCTCAGATGTAAATTAGCTATATGAAAAGAACTGCATGTATAACAAAACTATATGGGATTTTTCTTCTTATTCTCCAAGCAATGTAATGTAATAGCTGCATAGCATTTATATTGTATTAGATCTGATAGGTAATGTAGAAACAATTTAAAGTAGGTAGGAGTATGTGCACAGGTTATTTGTAAAAATGATTTATATAAAGCTATTTTATATAAGGGGATTAAATACCCATGGATATTGTATCCTTGGGAGGCCCTGGAACAATCACCTGTGGATGCAGAGGGATTATTACACTGGAATTTTTGCAGGACGATGTATTTAAAACACATGTGTAATTGACCACAACCTTAATTTCAAACAGCTATGGTTTCTAACGTAAACCAAGGATTTAAAAGGAAGTGACTATAACCTGAAGTACTCCAAAGTCGCTTAGCCTACTTACATAAGAGTTGTAAACATAGTCTTCAAAACTTCTCCCCACTTGCCAAGTGGAGGTAGTAGACATGAGCCCCTTTCCAGGCACATGGTGAAAAGCAGCCAGCTTTCCAGGACAGGAAAGAATACAAGCAGCCAACACAGCACAGCTACGCGCACATCCTTTAAGAACCTTAGCAACAACCCTCTGGCACAACTTTCTCTTCCATTTCTCTCAGACTCTACAGAGCAGAAAGCTAGAACCACGGGGTACTCTCTCACCCTTTTATAGAAACAGCTATCAAAATCTGTTTAAACCATCTGCTTTTTTTTTTTGGCTGCTTTTCTTCCCAGTGTTTTTCTTTTACATTTTTTTTTCTAACAACAACAACAAAAATGTGTTCTAAAAGAACCAAGATGTTATGACTAAAAATGCCAGAGATATATATCCAGTTTATGAGACAAATTGCCTTCTAAAGAGGAGTTAGGTTTATCATGTGTGGAGAAAGGCAACGTTTCTACAAATATTATAGTTGCACTAAGAAAATAACCAACTACTTTCATTAAAATACAAGATTTGTATTTGCTCATGTAATTGAATTTAACGCTGCTGAAATTTCTCAAACTTGAAAGCTATTGAAGTTTAGACCATATTTATTTTACATAGAGGAAAATTACCTAAGAAATTTTCTCTTAGCTTATAGAGAACAGGTCTTTTGCTGACCTTAAACTGTCATGAGTCAACCACTGAATGAATTTACATAATACCTGGCACTGAGGAACACCTTTGGGGATAATTTTATTTGGTATTGAGAGGAAGTCTAGCTGGGCCAGTCAATGTGTATTGGAAGGCCCTGCTTATGACCTGTCTACCAGCTCTTTCCCGTTTTGTATCTACTGTTTAAGTACAAGTGTCTATGCAATGTGAAGCCATGTATGTTTTCACTCCCTCAAATGGCTTTGCAGCCAATTTTTTCTTCTACATACTAACTATATTATAGGTAGTAGCAAACTGTCTTACCTATTCCTATGATGTCTTACTAACTTTATAACTTTAGCAAAAGTTTACGAATGTCCCAACTCATATTTAAGATGTCATTAATATACTTTTCTTCTCTGTCTCTCACCTGGGTTCACCTTGGTTGATGGACATGTAAATCTCCCAAGAATTCTCCTCTGGGATGGCGCCATGTGGTATTAGTAAACTCACTCCTAAAACAGAAAAAGCCAGGAGATTATTCACAGATTTTTCCAATTGTTTGGAAGTAACCTGCTTGAGAACTTTATAGTTGCCAACAAAGAAAGACCTTCACATCGCCATTTGTGAAATCCCAATCTTTGGAAAATTTACAAAGTCCAAAATAATGACAATGCTATTTGTAATGCATGGGTAAAAAGGAGCTTAGTATTCACTTGAGTGCTCAACTTAGCCCTTTTATTTATTTGTTTTTTTTCTGGTCCTGGGGATTGAACCCATACCTATATATTAGGCAAGTGCTCTATCACTGAGCTCTACCCCTGGTGTAGTTGGTGTTTTGGCTATTTTTAACCCCCCTGGTATAGTTAAGTTCTCTTAAAAGACTGGGTATCCTAAAATCAATTATTATTAAGATTACCTGAATATATAGGAGTATATCAACATATCAGTTAATTTGCTCCAGAATTTAAGTGTTATTTCCATTAACTTGCGAAAAGATTAATAGTTGAAGGATGTGCTATTTTTTTCCCCTTCAACTTGGTATAAAACTGTCTTGCAAAGTATGCTTCTGGAAGTATGCTGAAAGTGTTCAGAAGACTCCTGCACTCTTTTTTTTTTAAGGAAAATAGCAAAGATAAAGCCACCTGGTAAACCTAGGCACCTTCTAGATAATTGTCTAACCAACACAGTCTTAACTTTGCAAATAGAATGTGAGAAGAGTTAACATCAAAGGTGAGGTAGTGATATTAACTTCAATGTCAAATAAAAATCTCAGCCACCTTGCTTTAGTAAAATATCTGAAGAGAGAGAAGACACAGAAAGCCACAGTATACTCTCCTTTCTTTTTGTTCAGTGCCATGAAAAATGCACATCACTTTGGCCAACAGAGACACTTGGTGAGATCTGGGATTCTCTTTAATGTTGCCTCTTTTTTTAATAAAGACCAATAAAATACTGAAACAGTAAGTTACTGACAAAATAAAATCTCATGGAATCTTCCTATATTTTGAATAATGTAGTGCTCATCTTCCACTTTCTCATTAAAGTTAATCACACAGAAATCTTTCAAGTTGCTAATAACAATTTAAATATAAAGATGACAGGTTTTCCAGGTATCCTTCAATGTCTGTTAACAGGTGTAGAGTCAGAGAACGCAAGACTTACTGTAACACAAGTTACTTGTGATTTATGTTATAAGCGTTGTTCAGGAACGTGTTAGTTATCATCAACAATTTTCGCTAGCTCTAAGAGGGAGAGACATTTAAACCTTGTTCACTGCTTTTTAGGAGGTTCATGTCTATTCTGGACCTTCATGTCAATTGTAGGAGAAATGCAAGGGCCATGCTTAAGGGCCTCCCACAGGTACCTCCTTCCATGCTCCATTCTTTCTTAAGTCCAGTTGCCATTGGAGTGGCCTGCACTGCATCCTTCCCTGCTGTTGGACACTCACTGTAAAGCAGAGCTTACCCAGTGTCTGGGAGGCAGCCTGAGCACATACCCTTATCATTCTGTCTCGTTTTAGTTTGCCATAACACCTCCCCTCTGCTGCCTGCCTTTTAGGCTCTCTAGTCCATGAAGATGAAGAGACACACAGTTCCTGTCCTTCATGTATAGAGCGCAGTAGGCCATCAGCAAGCAACAATGCCTGCTACTTCAACAACAGTAGTGCTTGTCAGTTACAAAGTGGAAACCCAGTGAACATATGAATATATAAGCAATGGAACAGATAGAATTCAACATGTTCAGTGGCAAGGCTGGGCTTAGAGTCTTGTTATCTTCTGTAAATTGTCACATCCTAATGCTCTACTTCTGGATCCAAATATCTTCTGGAAGAAATATGTTAAGAGGAATTTTGAGGGAGGACAGTTGCAGAATGTGTCACATTTCATTCCTTTCAAGTTGGCTTGATTCTCTGTGTTAGTACTGAACCATTATTTATGATATTCCTAAATTCAACTTGAATCCATAGGATCAGTGAGGCTTTAAACTACTTTCCTCTCTCCTTTGCTCAGAAGTGCTATTATTACCTTTCAAGCATACTTCCCTCCTGCAACCTAAACATGCAAATTGTCTGTGGAGACTGACGAAGTCAATCATGAAGGGTGGTAGGGTTGGGCTGGTGTCAAGTGATATATTATGAAGAATGAGGGGCTCTGTAGGAAAGCTTTATGCCTGTGGTTTCTTAAAGAAATATCCATTTTCAATATGTCATTCGTCAGTTATCTCTGATTAAAGAAAAATGCACACCCCCCCAAACTCCACCTGCTACTCTGGCAGCCTTTTATTTGATATGACAACAGAACCACCTGTCTGAGTTTCCTGTTTCATATTTTGCATAATAAATGATTTCTAGAGCACACCATATGACAAGTCGGGATGGATGGTATTAGAGGAATCTAATTTCTATGCTTTGCTTTCTTTACACTTCAGTTCCCCAGGGCATATTTTGCATTTATGTCCTGCAAAGCAACAGGAAATATGTTTCAATCCCCACACTTATTTTCTCCCTAATTCATTCACAGTAAACAGCTTCAATCTTATCCACTGCGTCTTGTCAGAAGCTTTGAAAATACCCCTTCCATAGAGGAACTGTGGAAGAGTCACTAAGAGTGTTATCAGGGTTTTAGTTTTCAAGCAGATTACTTCTCAGGTCAGAGGCGGAGAAAAAGAAAAATCTGTCCCATTATAATTTCACCTCCTTGCTTTCTTGGGTGAACACAAAACAAACACAATGAATGGATAGGTCTTGGCTCTTCTTCAACATGCACAAAAAAGTGCATGCAAGCGCACACTCGCACACACACACACAATATACACACACACATACACGTATGCACACTGACAAATGAGAAGAGAGTGGGCGCTCAAACCATGTAACCAGTTGACAATGATAGCCTCATAAGAGTCAAGCCTGTAAGTGCTACATATAGCAGTGTGATTTATCTGCACTGAGCCTCCTATTTGGCAGTTATCAAAGCTCCAGGGCCACAACCCTGATCACTGCCGATTGCCCACAGGAGACATTACATTTCACATAGAACCCTCATATGCATTTGAAGCCAGATCTCAATCATGTCCCAGAACATGGTTCAAAGTAGATTTGAAGAACTGAAGACCTATGAAAATATAATCACTATTTGGGCTATCGGAGGGTTATTTGTAAAAATCAAATTTATTTAAAAATGATGTTTTAAAGGAAGCAATTGGTCTGGGAGATAAAAAGGACAATATTCATCAATTTAAGACCAAGTTCAACTTCAAGTCAGTAGACTCCCAGTGGAGGGGTCTGTGGGCCAAAATAGTAGCCTCAGGCTAATCCTATTACAAGTTTTATCTTATGAGATAAAATGTTAGTTAACTCTGCCTTCTAAACACGTGGAGACTCTCCTGTGGATCCTCTGGCTGCAGGCTAGCCTGTTATTTTATGACACTAACAGACAACAGCAGATCTTGCCTCTCTCAGGAGCCAATGGGGCACTATCTGATTTCGCATACTACCTGCTTCCTATTGCTTAGAACTCTGAGGAGAAACTGCCCTCTTCTGCCACTCATCTAAGGCTGAGGAAGTAATGCAAGGTTAACTCACAGATACAATATCCATTAAAAAGTGATCTGGACTGGACATCTGAGAGCTTCCCATTACCAGAGCAAGGACATCTTCTGGCACAGTGGAGGAAAGAATGTGTGAGAACAAGGAAGGAAGGTACTTACAACATAGCCCTGGAACAAAGCTCTAATTCCAAAGAGCCACATCATGATGATTCCTTACCACTGCTCTCCACAAAGTAGCATTTCTAGTGAGGTCCATGGCCTAGGAAAGGTAAGTTACTGGTGCAATTTGAATGCTATTTTACTGCATACTCAGCTTAGGATGTAAACCACACTTGTGTATCAACTTGGTTCTTGTCAGTCATGTCAAAAAATTTTGTGGAGCTTCCTGATCACATTCTAGGTAATATATTTCAAGGGGTCTAAACCTTGGGGGTCTTCCTAGACCTTCTGAATGAACATGGGTATCAGTCCTTCCAGGGTGCATTCTGTTCTAAGATGAAGATGGCAAGTCTGGTTGCAGGATTGGCTCTGGTTTGCAGTGCACATCAAGTAGGTGCTGGAGGCATGACATTTGCTGCTCTGACAGGGAGTGGTAGGCATAATGTGAACCCAACAGGCTGTAATCAATCATGTAAATGAAAGGTATTTAAACAAATGTAGGAGAATGCACAATATACATTCACCACCTACCTGTATTTGGCATGACTAAGCGTCCCCCCAAGTGGCCAAAGACACCAGTGGTCCTCAGTTCTGTCCTTGTGGGGAGAGATGAAAGGTTTTGGATGTAGGGCGTTTTGTTTCTGGGATGCACGGTACTAAAGCCACGGTTGTTTCCATGGGGAAAGGTTCCCGAGTGACTCTTGCCATGGTACTCGGCTCTCTCGGACACTCCCAGGGAAACCATGAAGGAGCTCTGCACTTTGACCTTGATGTCTGACAGAGGATTGAAGAGTGAAGACTCTGTCATGAGCTCCTTGTCCAGTGGGTCCTGCAGACAAATGGGGCCGCTGTACGTGCGGCTCACTGTCAGGTCTGGCTGCATGGCAGGGTTCAGGAGCAGGGAGTTACCTGGAAAAAGAACACTGATCTGTCACTCAGACACTAAAAGACACCTCTGCTACCCTTCTAGAATTGTCCCTGCTAGCTGCAAGCCACCCGCATGACTGCCAGCTGCTCAGATCCAAGCCAGCACACTGCTCTCTTCCTCTGGCCCTGAGCAAGCAGACTAAGCTTTAGAATCAGGAGGGCCCTCCCCAGCCATTTTTCTAAATGCCACAGGCCAAAACCTTCCCTTTCTGAAGCCTTTGTGCTTGGTCTTTACAAAGTAAGTATTTCTCGTACTCAGTCAGGTAGCTAACTCTGGTACTGCTCTTTATGAGGTTATTTTAACTGGTAAAGAGAAGCTAAGAAAAAAATTGTTTTGCAATTCAGTTTGGAGCAAAAATAACATCTGTTCATTTTAAATGGCAAGCGATGACACAGTGTGGTGACTAGGTAGTGCTGTTCAGAACAAAGCTCTGTTGGTTTCAGCACATTTCTCGTGGAATAGGGGCACTTTCTGAAGCCAGGGGAGGAAGTGATGTGTCTGCAGAAGGAATGGGTCAAGGAACCTCGCGAACTGCTCCATGTCTCAGGAGCTGAGCTGCTTGAATGTCACATGTCATTCTGAGAGGAAAGAAAGTGCCACACTAGGATGTGAACAACTCAGATTCTATGTGGGGAGCAGTGCAGAATGATCTGCTTTCTGTTGCACAACGAATGAAAAAAATAATCTGTACAAAAAAGGAAGACATTGGACTTTGTCATCTGTTGGGGCTTACCACGGTTTTTCCCAGCCAAATATTAAAAAGAAATGTTGTGATATTTTCTTGTGATGAAGTAATCTCATTTATTAGTAAATAACAAAATAACCCTCAGTCCCAAACCTCCCGCCCAAATCAGTTCATCAATGTGACATCTCAAATTGAAACCCAAACCATATTAAGCAATTTTCCTTTGGGGCTGACAAAAATGCTTAAAGTATGATATTTCTGAAAATGCTGCAGTTCTAGGCCATACTGTATTAGCTTCCATTGTGTTTCCATTTTCATAATTTGCAATGATGCCAGCAGGAAATGTATAACCTTGCCTGTTTCCACATTGTGTTTGGATGCTCTAAGTGTCCAGAGCCACAGAGAAGTCTCATAAAAAAGGAGATGAACTAATGCTGTGGATCTAAAGGCTCCTTGACAGCTCCTGAGCTTTTCATGCCTCAGGCTTCAGGACCAAGACACAGGCACAGTGAGCCTCTGTGCTTTCTGAAAGAACCACATGGACTCCTATAGGTCCCGACCTTGCTTTTGTTTCAGTCTTCCAGACAAGAAGTGGGGCTGGAGAGCCATCCCACGACTGAAAAGAAGTTTCAAATTTTATCCCTAAGTCTCCTGGCTATCTGATCTCAAGCTGTAACCTTCTGAGACTTGACTTTTGCCTACTCTTAAAAGGCCATTCTCACTATGAGAAACAAAGACATAAAAATATTTCCTATATTTCAACAGCACGGACATGGAAAATGCCTGATTAAAGAAAGGTAGACATCTCAGAGTTGACAGTTTAGGAGTAACAGCGGCTACTTTGATAGAAGTCTGATCAGGGCCAGTCACTCACCTCTAGCCTCTCAAATCTACTCTTTGGAAATCTATTTTCAAGTCCATGGTCTACTGTAAGTATGACATTCATTCATATTCTCTCTCTCTCTCTCTCTCTCTCTTCCTCTCTCTCTCTGTCTGTCTCTCTCTGTCTCTGTCTCTATCTCCCTCCCTGCCAACTTCCCTCTCTTCCTCCCTCTCTTCCTCCCTTACTGCTGAGATGGAACCCAGGGCCTCATGAATACTAAGCAATTTCTCTAGCACTAAGTTACATCCCCAGGCCATACCATTCTGTTTAACAGCCTTTCTAGTCCCCTTCCTGGGGCCCTGATATAGCACTGAAGATTATCCCTAAACTCTAGAAGTCAAAGCCACCATGACTGCTGTGAAATACAGCATCACAATGAATATACAGAGAGTAACAGTTGCCAAAGGATTTTCCCTTCCCTTTAGTTCTGTGAGATTCATGGTCAAAAATAAACAAGATGGTCTGGTAATTTGTCAAGGCAACATATTCTCTTAAAGATCACAGTGCATATAAGGTCTGAGATGTACTTCCCTAAGGAGATGCAATTAAGCTATATAAACTAATGTTCTCCAACCTGCTGCTTGGTACCCCTGCGGCTTGGTATCCTATGCTAAGGTGAAAAGAAATTACCACCTTACAGAACTACACTCACTACAGTTATGACCACTCCTCATATGCCAACATCTTGCATCTTAGGTAAAATAATGTCTTGTTATTTTAGGTAATTTCATTCTCCTAAGAACAGCCTTGGATATTAGTATCCTTATTTTATAGTATCCTTATTTTATAGCTATAAAACCTTGACTCCAGGATAAGTGATTAAATACCTTACAAAGAAGTTTTAGACTCAAAGCTAACTGACTTGAAAGCCTGTGAACTTACAAATAATACTGTCTTTCACACTATCTAATGTAGTTCCTCCATTTTCAAGAGTTTATGGTGTCAGACAGTGACATCTTACTATTTGATGGAAATACATCTTTAGCTTCCTATGTAGTATAAAAATAAGCTCTTCACTGGATTTATAATAAATTAAATCACATATAATCAGCTAGGTACCTGAATCCAGAACAGGCACTGGTCTTCCAGGGCAGACACCAAGGTGCCTGGGGTGAATGATCTAAGGGGAAGCTCTTGCTTTCTGCCATCTCTCAGTTGTGGGTTTCTTTTATTTTCTTGCAGGTCTGTATTTCCATTTCAGAGGCCAGTCGACTCAGCCAGTGCTAAGAACAGAGGTTTCTCCACCTGTGCCACAGGCATTACTGACTCACAGTAACCAGAAATGGGGGCGATATGGACATTCAAGACCAAGGTAGTAACATCATCTCCTGAAGAGTGATGCTATCAGCTTCTATGGGATGAAACTCATGAATGGCTGATCCCCACTGTGCTGTCAGGAACAGATTTGGCTCATCTAAGGGAATTAAGTGAGTCTGTGTTTTCAACATGCATACTGCTATAGCTTGGCATGATAGATAAGATTGCTGAGACTTGGTAGCAGCTGAGAGTCACTCAGGCTGCAGTCTCTTGTTTTCTCCTGGCTCAGTGACTCTTCATATAGCTTTTAAAAGTCTTTTTATTTATTTGTGATACAAGAAACCAAAATCTAGTGTAATAAATACACCTGGGAGATTGTGGCCCAGGAGTTCATCCTCAGCCTTGAAGTCAGTATTTTAGTTAACTAAATTAAATATCTATCTTCAAGGCAGCCTTCTTAAAAGAGAATGTAGGATAATCTGAGATAAAATAACTCATTAGGCTTACCGTACATCAAAGGTTGAGTTACCTCACTGAAAATGCTGGTGATGGGGCTGGGGAGATAGCTTGGTGGTCTAAGTGCCTGCCTAGAAGCACAAGAACCCAGGTTTGACTCCTGGTAGCACATGCCATGTTGACCCTAGAAACCCAGGTGTGCCATGTGGGCCACCAAAACCTGGTATGGTGGGGCATGCCTGGAATCCCAGCACTGGGGAGGGTGAGACAGGAGGATTACTATAAGTCTGAGCTATATAGTGAGACCCTGTTCCAAATAAATAAATAACTTAAAAACTAAACAAATAAAATGCTGATGATGGTAACCTGAGATGCGCTTGTCCTTGTATAGCCAAGGATGTTGGTAGACCACCTGTTTGGCTTTGGCTTGTTGCATAAGAACAATTTGGTAGCGGCTCCCAGTGCCCAGAGCTACCTTCACACAGGCCCCCAAGAACTCTGAGGTCCCTGTGCAAATGTAGTCGCTGGTCCTGAGAATGAGGTGTTGGGGGACCTACGCCGCTGACCTTGACGGACCGTTTTGAAGTTGAAGGTCTGGAAGCCACCTGTCAATGCAGAGGAGTCAATGACGTCCACGCCATAGTCACTCTGGCTCCGTCTGTAAAGGGTGACTCCGATGACCAAGACTGCGACTGCGACGACTGCAGCACCTAGGCCTGAATAGAGAGCGATGTCGCTGGCATTCTCAATGCCTGGAAGACACAAGACAATTCCTAAGTAGCTAGCATGGGCACAGAGCCAGAGATCCACCTTGGGATACACGATGAAATGCTATTGGAGTTTTGGAGCTATCATTCGTAGAAAATGATATATGTAGCTAGCCATGAGTTGTTCTTGCATTCACACAATAATCCTGTTTTTCAAATGCCTGATATAAATCAAAATGATGCTAGTCAAATACCTTAACTGCATTAAGGTAGCTTACCATGTAATAGACTCTTGCAGAGAATCAATTTTGTAAAGAGCATAATATTTTTCTAGCAAAAACAGACAACTCCCTCATATACATATTTTAAGAAGTCATTTACCTTTAAAGTCTATTTTATACTTTACTTTCACTGAAAGAGGACAGGTTCACACAAATGACAAAACGGCTCTGCTTGGTGATGACTGGGGCACATGCATTCGCAGACAGTGGTGTTGGGCAAGAAGTTAACCCATGGTTGTATGAGTTGGGAGAAGACCAGAGTTCACAAATAGGAATTTAGGTTTGACACAAGTCATTCAGATTGAGTTCAGGGTGTATGCAATCACTGTCAGACAGTGTTCATTGTGGGTGATGAAGGTCTTGGTCCCAGGGGCTCTTATGTCCATGGTAATTACTTTCTGGCCACAATTAGATACTAGACTCCAACACTCTAATGTGGGGAGGACTGGTCTCTCAGAGGGCACATGCTGATTCTCCCATACCTCTCCTACTCCATCCTATTGAATGCATGGGCAAAGCAAAAATAAAAGCGTTAGTTTGAATTTAGAATGTAGGTGTCTCCCCGCACCCAGGATATGCTATAGCTGCTTCTTAACTCTTTGCCAGATATGCAGCGGGCTTGCTTTATCCCTGCAGCCAATTCATAATGTCTACTGCATTTCAGCCTAGAGGATTTAGCTGACAAAATGTAACCCTAAAAGAGGTGTAACCTTAGAAAGTGTGTGGAAATGGAAGGTGGCAAGAGCTAACTACATAATTAATCTTCCTGCAGATTATGTGGTAAGTTCATTTAATAGGTCCAAAAGTAATTACAATGTTGCCCTGTGTTGGGCTGAGAGGATAAAATAAACCCATCATATATTTACATTGTAATTGCATGGCATTTAAACTATGCATTCACTGCACCCTAATATGGTACTTATGTTATCAAATAAGTAATACTAACTACACAAGTAAAGTGAATTTATTTTCAACAAAGTTAGTGGACTGTAAAATAGAGTGCTACCAAATTAAAGGGTGAACAAGGAAACCAAGCAGAACCAGTTTAGTAGTAGAGCAGTAAACACATAAATAAAGCACAAGAGAAAGCACAGCCACCCAAAAGAAGAGTTTCTGAAAGGTCAGAGGTTGATTAGATGCATTCAATAACCACAGCACATGGTGAGACTCATTCAGGCCTTGGTTCTAACTTCATGATCATCCAGATGACAGAGGAATGGGGCTGGGGACTAGTGCTGTGGCCACCAGAGCCATGGGCATGCTCACCAATACTCAGCCCAGAATTCCTGGCTGTCCATGCGCTTGGGAGGGGTGAGGAGGGCAGTCATTGAGTTACTTATGTTCCTGTTCTCCCTCTACTTGGTGAAGTTCCTGGGAGAGGATAATAAAACCCAGGGCAAAGAGGACACAGAGCATAGTAGATACATCATGCTCAGGCCGCAGGCATGAGGGGTTGGATTTGGACTCATTACCTTCTTCCTCCCTTCCCTCCAGTTTCTCAGCACCATGACTGATGATACTACTATCCTAAAAGGCATATCTAGGGAGAAATACCTGCTTAGGAAATCAGCATGAATAGAAAAACAGCCTGTAGTGTACTGAGCACAGATGTTCTGATGCTGAGCTTGCAAGGCAAAGACAGAGACACCCTTAGCTTCCAGACACTAAAGTGTGATGGACCAGAAGCCAGCAGGATGGCCAAGTCAAAGAACCCACCCTCAGATAAATAGCACTGGGCAGGAATCTAACAAGTCCAATAGACGAGCGGTCATATGCTATCCTTCCTCCTCTGAATTCCCTCTTTGCCGTTGTGTGTCCACTTTGTACTCAAGTAACTGGAATTTCATTTCCTCTGTCCAGAAATACCATTTTAAGCAAAAAATTCTACTTATCATTTCAGACCCAGCTATAATTTTTGATATGGCTCAGTATTTTCTTCTCCTAGGAAAAATTAAAGAATCCATTTGACTTGTTAAGAGAATGAAGTACATATTTATATAACCTTACAAATGAGCAGAGATACTTTGGGATTAGAGTGGGGAAAGAAGAGAAAAAGACCAAACGGGGCACTGGCTCTCCCTTGGGCTTACGCCAACCCTGGTAGAGCTAGGAATCAGGGACAGAGTGTACGAGAGAAAGGAAAGGGAAACTAGTAATGACTTTCTCAGAACAGTTTGTCTTGGGAATTCCAAACTTAAGCATAGAATTATGATTTCATGAACATTTAATTCAATGAACATTTTTGAGGACCACACATGTAAATGAAATGAGGGTGCATGGAAGAAGTCACCAAGGATGACATCGTCAGCCCTTTATCCTCTAAAGGACAGGCAGTGCCAAGGCCCTGGTGCTCCAGAAGCAGCTGCAGAGGTCCATACAAATGCCCAAACCTATACTTTATATCTCAAGAGATTTAACCAGACATCCTTACCCACAGAGCAAATTCTTCTAAAGGTGAATCACTGGGTTGCTTTCTTCTTTCTCTTCTTTTTTCTTTCTTCTTTTCTCTACCTGCTTATACTTCCCCTCATTCCATTTTGTTTTTCCCTCCATCTTGTTGCTTTCTAAGCTTTTTCCTAAGAGCACAGAGTGGCTTTCTTTGTGAGAATTTCTATGTTTTCACAAAAGTTAAAGTAAGTCTCATCTGTGTGTTCAGATTTGGCTCCAGGAGGCCCTGTCGTATAGCTACATGTTTTCTATGCTGATTTCCTGGGTGAAGGGAGAAGTTGTGTGTGTGTGCACACATGACCACAGGCACACTGCGACAGCATCTGCAGCATTGTCACACGCATGTGCCTGTGTGTGCAAGCACACACTTGGCTCAGGACAGGATCCTGGGCAGCCTGATGAAAACCACTGCCATTCATGCCCAGGAGCATTACTGTGGTAACATAACTGCAGCAACATAACTGCAGGGCACAGCCACTTCCCTGGGCTTCAGGGCTTTCTTCATATCCTCTCCTGTACTCTGACCTCAGCTTGTGACTGCATTGTCACCCCAAATTCAACTGTGATCCATTCATCTTCTAGATGGGTGCCTGGCTACAAAAGCAGATGGAAAGGGGTCAGTGTGACCTGCCTTCTGCACCCTGCTGGCATCCAACTCCTGTCAGGATCTCCTGTCTGTCAGGAGCCAGCCCACAGTCCCTCTCCTTCATGGTAACTGTCTCAACCAGTCCAGCCAATACCACCGATCTGTGGGACTTGGAAATCTTGTAGACACTGCTTGGAGTTGTACCATCTTATTTTGGATCACACATTTTATTACTAATTATTGGCATGACAGTAAGCCGGTTTGTTCTCCCTAACCACTTTCAACTCTTGATAAGCAGTACTAGCTCTATAATTTCCCACAGAACATTCCAATCATTGTGGACAACTATTCATTGACTGCCTGCCTGGCCTCCAACTGTGAAGAGAGAAATTTTAAAGAAACTACCGTCTTCACTTTATTTTAGATGCTGCCGTGCTCCAAGAGTTCCCTTTTCATTTCCATTTGTACACTAAGGGTATTGCTATCTGTTCCCCTCTCAGTAGTGTTACTGGCTTATTTGCTTGAAGTGGTTTGGAACAAAAGCACCGCAAGAGAAGGCTGTTCTTTTTTTAGGTATAAGATACCTTACTCTGACTTTATTTCACAAGTAAGGCTTTCTGTGTCAATATGTTATTGATATGTTTCCTGCCTTCTTCCTGTCTATTTTCCTCTATTCAAGAACTACAAAAGCTTAAGCCAAAGCTTGGGAGGATTCCACATGTGGCTGTTGTATATAATCCATAGGTATAAACAAAATGAGCTACAAAAATAAACCAAAAGAACCAATTGAAAAATCTCTTGTAAAAAAAAAAAAAGAAAGAAAGAAAGAAAAGAAAAATCTCTTGTATTCCAAATTACTCAGCAGCTACTGAGGAATGTGCTCCCTGCTGGGCAGAGGAGTGCAGACCACACACAGAAAAAGGCTGCAAAGATGAACAGAGAACTGGAAACTGGGACCCCAGGGAGAAATGTTTATGGATTCGTTTGGCCTGGAAATAGAGTTGTAAAGTAACTTCTTGGTAATCTGAATGCATAACAGGTTGTTATAAGAACAGAATAGAACCACAGTAGTTATTCAATAACCATTTATTTATAAGGAAGCTAGTAACCAACATTTTGCCATCTTTAACAAGGACTGCAAAGGAGGACATGCCCTTTTATTATGGCAGTTGGGGCTCCAGGTAGATATTAAAATGACCTTTCCCACAATGAGGGTTGTTTTTTTTTTTTAAAAAAACCCAACTATGTGTCTGAGGGAGACTGCGTAATCTCCTCCCAGAAGCTCTTGAAAAACCACCATGATTTTATAATGGTTTTCAATCGCTGTATTTTAACGTTTTGGTCAGAGTTGGTAAGAAGGACAAAATGACCTTTCCAAACCCCTCTGAATTAATGTCACAGTTCCAGAAATAGATATTAACAAGTTCTATGGCTTTATGAATTATAATCTTCTCCTGTCACTTATAATAACCAGGGTCCCCACAAGATTCCAGAAAAGGGCTGTTTACCTGATTTGCCTTCCTCAAGTTACATGACTCCCATGTGCAAGACATGCTACTGCCTCTTCCTAATGGAACTTTAACTCAATTCCCATGTTAGGAATTTAACATGGATGAGACTGAAATTTATTTTGCAGGACTCATATAAGCTCCACAGAATTAACAAAGGAGTGTAATGAGTACATTGAAAGCATTCTGCTTTATCACCAATTAGGGGTTGTAGAATGACTATGGATTCCATTGCAAAAAAAAAAAAAAGGAAACAAACTTGAATTGGCATATGCACAAGGCATAGGATTGATAAACAATTCACATGACAAATACCCACAAGGAGTGGCTTGTATGAGAAAGTCTATGGAACGCTGGGAAGTCAGTCACTGAGCTGAAGTCCAGGCGACAGCTCTCCAGCAAGTGCCCTCTGCGTAGGCAGGGCTGCTGATAAAAAGATCCCACCCAAATATTCCTTTGCACGCTGAAATGCGCCATAGCAGCAGTTCCTGGTGGAGTCTGTTTATTCTTGATATCACCAAGAAACAATATGTGTTTCTCCCCACTCATCAGAAAATAGTCATGGTCTGCCATAGTAAATGATTTCAGGTATATCTGCAATCCTTTGAAAGTCATAACCTCTTAATGAATCAACTTGTCTTTTTGATTGTTCACCTTTGAACATCTCACAATTCCCACTGTGGCTGCTATTTCATTGTTGTAAGTAATGACACCAGCCTAGTCTTTATCTACCAAGCATTGTCTTATTATCCTGACCTCATTCTAGTACTTCATACTCACTGTTCCCTTTTACTTTTTCTGACAAACTTACCAAAATGTCCTTATTTAGATGTGTCAACTAAGGCAAGAACTCTGTCTTGCCCAAAGCCTCATGACTGCTAAGTGCCAGAGCCAGCAATCCATTTGAGAGTCTGGTGCCAGAACAGTTCTTAGGATCACTTCCTATGCAGCTGTTAACCTGTCTCCCTCATCAGTTGCCTGATTGCCTCCTTGTAAAGAGTAACTCAGTAAAGAGCAATAACTTTATCCTTGGTTCTGTGTGCAGCTATAATCTCAGCTTCCGTGTGTAGACGATGGCAGAAGTGTGGTGTGCTAGTCACTTTCTTTGGGCTTCATAATTAGAAAGCAGCAAATGCAGGGTCTGAGCAGTCATCCACCTCAGTCCCAAGCTGCTTTACCACCTCAGTCTGTTGCTTCCTCACATCTCTACTCTTCCATACCTTGTGGTTGGAAGGCACAAACTATCATTGCTGATATCACCAGAACACTAACTTGGGGCATCCTTTGCTTCTCATTTGTTATTTTCTTCACATCTTGTGACTAAATAACATTTTTCACCATCACAGGTGCTCAATTTTCCCAGTTGGAAAGGTGGAGAACATTCTAGGTCAGCTCGCTCCTCTACAACTCCAAACTACTCTGTGCATGCATATGGTTTTGGTTTTTCTCTTTTTCTTTTCTCTGGTTCCTGAAGAGCTGCCTCTACTCTGTGTCAGGCGTCCTCTGATCCAGTGATCTGCTGCCTCCACAGGGACATGATCTTATCTGTTATTCTCTTTTGGACCTGCATTTTAAATATTTCCTCTACTCTTGAGCCTCGCCTTCTGCCCACAAATGCAGTCTAGTGGCCCAACTTCTCCAAGATGCAGCCTTCTCTCCTTCACACCTGTAGAGTCCTTAGCTCTTTGTCTATGAGACATTTAAACACTTTTTAAACATTTAGCATCTCCTAATGTCTTGATATATCTTCCCCAATACCTCCAACCAGTTAGCTCTTGTCACAATTAAAAAGAAAAGTAGAAGCAACACAGACAGGATAGAAAATGCTTTAGAAAGTATAGAAATGTCATATTATGCAAAGAAAAACACCTTTTCCCCCAATTACCACTTCTCTGACAAGTGGCCATCTGAAAGTACCTTGTAAGTCCTTTCACAAAGATACTGCAAATGTCCATTTTACTTTTTCCTTCTTTATGCTAAGGATCTACGTTATACCGCCTTTCATATGTATTAGATCTTTTCCCATCAGAACATATGCACACAGATCTTTCTGATAAGTGAGTGGAACCCTTTTGTTCTATATGATTTCTCTTACCCTTCAAAGTATGCTTTGCCCAAACCCATGTTGCATCACTCATTTACAAGTGATGCTTTTTCCCTGTTGTGTAGCAACAGACTGGAGCAGTCAACCTTCCTTTTAGAAACACTGACCTTTCAGTGGTTGTTTGTTTGTTGAATCATCATCTTGTTATTTAGTTTAAAATGGTGCTGAACTTGCTGTGTTGCCCTAGCTGGCCTCAAACTCATGATCTTCCCACCTCAGCCTCCTGAGCACTGAGAGTCGAGGTATATACTAGTGTATTGGGCTGCCACTCCAACTTGATTCTTTGATCTGCACTTTACTTGCTGTAATTACCCTTAATTCTCCTAGTTCTAAACATAGGCTTAAAGTTCAGTTCTTGGCTCTGTTTCCTTCCTCCAGTCTCATCTAATTGGGTAATCACTCACATGCCCACAGCGCCAAGTACTCCCTGATTCCTGCCCCACCTCAGATCAACTTTCTTGTCTCACTATGTCTCTGATGATCTGATCCTCTATTTTCTTTCTGCCTACTGGGCAAAATTAGGAGCACCATGTGATAACCTCTCAAACCTATCTTGTTATTTCTAGATTTCCCATTCTTACTTCCACAAATCTCTTCTCTTCCTAAACATTTTTCTGGTATTGATGTCACAGGTGCTGACGATGGAGGTCAAAGAATTGATTTTATTTCACTTTCGCCCTTACCCAAAGTGATAATATCCCTAAGTGATCATATCTCTAGTCTACATTAAATCTCAATTTCTATCAAAGATATCCCATGAGGCCTACATTGCAATCTCTTCTGCTGAGTTCCCCATATTCTTGGGCTTTGATCACTTAGATATGAATGCAAAACAGTCCTCTGTCTGATACCTTCCAACAGTTAGCTAGCATGCACTGATTCCATTCCCATGTGGACACCGTAACTTACTGCTCAGGACAATCTGTTACGCACCACCTTACACTTCAACTCCTTGTATCCATTTCCTTAGCTATACTGACACTCATTTCTGGTCAAATCTATATATTTTTCTCTCCAAATTTTCATTCATAGAGAAAGTCTCTCTTTGATACCTGACTTAATTTTAGCTATTCTTCCAACATAACCAATTAATTTTTTTATAGTTTATAAAATATATGTTGGTAGCAAAAATTCATTTTTTAGAACTCTTCTGTTTTAGAACTCTTCTTGGTAACATTATAAGCTTTAGCAAATACAGTTATAGGAAACACACATATCTAAATAATGAGCAGTTTCATTATAAGTATTTCTTATGCAATACAAGCATTTAAGATACATTGAGCAATAAAAATTGTGTAGTTCAGTATTCACTGGAAATTAAAAGTTCAACTAGACATCCTACATGTTACCTGACATTTTCATCTTTCAACTTCAAAAGAACTATGCTTTCCTCCATCAAGGAGGGAGATGGGTTGAGATAAGGAATAGAGTCATAGAGGGTAGAATTGGAACTCCAGCCTTTGAGAAAAATCACTTCACTTTAATGTTCCCTTCTGAACACTGAAGATAGCAACTCTCTGTACTGTGAGTACCACTGAGTTGGGCAGCTGGAGCTTGTGAACTCACATTAGTAGTAAGTACCTTGCTTATTTAGATGCCGAAGAAATCATGTCTGAGGTATTTCCTGAACAAAATTCTATCATATCCATTAAGGAGAGAGTCACTTCAATCATTGAAAATGGCACCAAAAAAAGGCATCCACTTATTCTTTTTTTTTTTT
>NDGM011251135.1:29678-46109 GCA_002564305.1 Octomys mimax
TGTCTGTCTGTCTGTCTGTCTGTCTGTCTGTCTCTTTTTATTTTGAGACAAATTCATGATAAGTTGCCAAGTTCTGCCTGCCTCGACCTTTCGGACTGCTAAGATTATAGGCATACACCATTATGCCTAGATTCTGATCTACTCCTTGAAGGATACTTTTCTAAGAGATTGGTTTTCAGCCTCAGTAGAACATTAGACTCATTGGGGCGGCATTGAAAACATATGGATCCCTGAGTTCTAGAACCATTTGCTGAAAATTCTATTCCACTAATACAGTTTAGGAACTGGGATTTTAAAAATTCCTCCAGATGATTCTAACATAGTCAAAACTGAGGACAGAAATGTCAAAGGTCAAGCTGCCAATTATTTAAGTCATGGTCCTTTCTCCAAATCTACTGTATGCAAAAGGGAAAAGAAGGTCCAGGCCTCTTCAGGAAGCAAGCCTTCATCTAGGGAGAGGGAGTGCCGCTGCTTCAGCTCCTAGCGATCTCACTGTGGAATTCTGGCTCCTTGTCTCCTTGGCTGCCATGGAGGCCATGGCAGGAGGAACTCTGGGCTTGTTGCTACAGCTCTGCTTCTTCCTCTTCCTGCTCTGCCTCCTGCTGCTCCTTCTCCATGGAGTCCCTTGGAGTCAGGCTTTGGCCCAAAACCTGCTCTCACGAAAGCGTGTGCTGACAAATATTTATTAATTTTAATGCTATAAATCTCCAGAAATAAGAATCCTGGATGACATTTTCAGAGCAGCGGACTTGTAGGCAGAAAGAATAAAGAAGAGAGATTTACTTTTGCTCTGAGGGAGGGGAGAGGCGTGCATATTTCTTTTTGATTTAAACCTCTGATAGGAGGCTCCAAACTGAGAACGAAGCCCCCAAAGCACTGGCTCTTTCATAGGAACTTCAACTCTGCTCGGTGCCTAAACAAATACAACAGTAAGGCAGCAAATATAAGAGTAATTATATTCACAAGAGGAAAAATAACTTACTTTGGGGTTTTATTTCATGAAGAGGTTTTTTATCTAAAAGAAAGAAAGAGAAAAAGAAAGTTGCATTTAATAAATTTGCATGGAGTAGATATATTTCCTGTATCACTTTATATCTACCTCTATAAATTTTACATTTTTCTACTTTTTTTGCAGATAATGTGGAATCTGCTGTCCATGCTTTTCTTTCTCACTCTAACATTCTATTTCCTTCCTTTTAAATGCTTTTCTAAGATGCTTACTTTCAAAATTTTTATTTTCCTTCAGATTCACTAGTGCTTTTCTCTGTGGCCTGTGCAAGATTCTTATCAGCATGATGAGAATGGCGAGCTTGCTTCCGATTCCATTTTTATATACAGTAAGAAGGCTGCCAAGGCAAGAGATGCCATTTCACTATGTATGATGATAGCAAAAGAAAGCAGCGGATGAATATCTAAAGGGAGCCTGTACTGATTTGCAGCAATCACAGGGGATACAGAGTTGCAAAGTCTGCTTCTGGATCTGTTCACCTGGACTCTGGGTGCTGCTAGGGTGGGGTCTTCAGAAATCACTGTAGGTCATGTCTTCATTATCTGTTAAAATGTGTACCATCTGCCTCAGTAGAAAATGAGTCAGTTTATAAACACAGTATTTAGCAGAGCCCCACTAGATGGGGTTCAGGAAGAAAGACTCTGGGCAAGGCTGAGAGACAGAGCTTGGCACAGTCACTTTCCTCGATTCTCCCCAGCGGCCTCCATCCTCTCTCCCGTCCCATCGCCTGGCACCAACGACTGAATCCTGCATATCAAGTCCATGGATCCATGGTCCCGCGGCTTTCTTGGCTTTGCCCCACCACACCTCTGTTCCTGCACCCCAGCCCTGCCTCACATCAACATGGAATACACACTGCAGAAGCTGCTGCCCTTCAGACTTTGCGCCAACATTCAGGAGGATAGTGTGGCCTTTGTCCCTATTATTGTCCCTCTCTAGGGTGTAGCTGCAACACCACAGAACTGTAGGGACTGAGGCTGGTGTTGATAACACAAAATGTCAGAGGTCGATGCAAGATCACCTTCCCTGAGCCCCGCGCTGCGTGCCTGAAGGTTAGCTCCCAGAGTGAGGCTGTCATTTTGGATTATGTTTTTAACTGAACCAACTCCAGCACACTTCCTTCTGAGAGCTTCATGAATACTATCCAACTGACTGCACTGGAGCCCTTCCAGGCAGATAAATGTATGCAGCGTCCACCATGGGGTTTTGTACCTTAACCTATGCCTACATTTAATGTTGATCGTGACAGAAAACCCTCAATGTCTATAAATGCAGTGTGCCTTATATATAGCTTTGTGTGTTTTATCATCTAATTGGTTATATAAGTAGCCTTTCCAAGTTGTGCATACATCACACATTTGCAAATGAGCCTTTTTTGAAGAAAAATCAATGGAAGGGGAAAGTGAGGTGGAGAAGGATGATATTTGGCAAGTCCTTCTTTGAAACGAAAACTCCCCACAAAAGAGAATACTCTCCTTACATTGCTATGGCCATGTTAGGCTTGTAGTCAGCTCTACACACAAAACCCTTGCATCCTCCTCCCTGCACAGATTGAGTGCCACTAGACTTCCCCTGAGCAGCTGGCCTCTGCAGACGTCCAGATGCTAATGCACGCAAGAAGGAGAATGAAATGACTTTGTTGGTTCAAGCTAACTTCAGTTTTTGCTTATCACAGGGTGTCTGAAAGCAGCTGGCGTGGGTGCCGCAGCGCTGGCAGGCCGAGGCTCAGACGTCGGATGTGATGCATTGCTGCCACTACGCAAGAAGACACACCGAACATCTGTCTGCAGCTCTGGCTGAGCTTAACAGTATTGTCTTCCTTCTGAACCACAGGGATGGAGATTATGCCAGGTCGCAAGATCAAACTGAATTTAAAATAGGTGAAATATATAACGACTCCCGGAAAAATTTTAAATATAGCCTGGCCAAAACCAAATCAAAACCAAACTAGGGTGATAAGAGTTCTGCTGGGTACATTTCTAAAAGAGGAAATAGGGAACAGGGCCAAGGTGCCCCAGACCAAGGCCCACAAAGGAACACAGGAGGGGGCATGACCTCTGGAACATGTTCTGGTGCTATGGTTACTAGCAATGTGCAACTATAGCTGACTGTCAGCCTTAGGAGTAGGTCAGCATCTTGAATTTTATCATTCTTCCCACGTGACCTCAGTGTTCTCCACAGTCAAATGGAAAGAAAATAGCCTTGAAGGTTGGTACTGCAAATTAATCACGGTAAACGGAAAGCATGCAGCAGAAGGCAGACACATCTGTCTTCAGTGAGTGCAATGTTACCTAATAATATAACTGCAGTAGCTGATAACAGCAAGGGTGACCACGATGAACATCATTCATTCAGAGTGAGAAATGCCTGCATGTGTTATTGCTTGGAGAAAAGTCATAAACCCAAATCAAAAATTCTATTGAATTTTGAGATACTTAAATGAAAGTTACACTTGTGTTTGGACTAGGACTTTGCTCTTATGAGACCTGTGTGGATCAAAAGTCCAGTTTCCTCACACGCAAAAAGAAGGGCAGAAAGAAACCAGAAGGCTGCTAGGACTCCCCTACCTTCACTTGTTGTCCATCTGCCGGACAGAAGCCAGACACACTCCCAGCACTGACTCTAAATGATACCCTAAAGCAGAATAAAAGGGCTGTGGCTCTATGCTAATTCTTCCTGCTGAAGTCCAGTGCATCTTGTGCATCGAATGGCAAACTCTTACAGAAAACACTGGCTGCTTCTGGGGCTCAAAAGGGCTTCAGTATTCTGGCATCAGCATCAAATCTGAATTTTTCTATCCAGTACATCTGTGGAAAAAAGGTACCCTTGGCAGCAAGCTGCAGCACAGAGCATTTTCCCAGCCAGAAATGCCTGACTGACATGGGTTTGTAATGAGCATGAGGGAGGACCCCATTGAACCCTCTAACTGTGCAAGCCCTGCCCACTTGGTGCTCTGAGTTCTGCCGCTGCATTTGCATAATCATTTCTTCACAAGGCTCAGGGCCGCGCAACGGCTTGGCCTTGGTCAACCAATTCTTCTCCACTTTAATTTTCCCTCTTTTCAAAGGCCATATTCAAATGATGCTTTAGGAAATTAATTCATTAGAGTTGTGCTTCTTAATGTTGACAACCCATCAGCATTACCTGGGTGGGGAGTGTCTAAAATAAATGCTTTTGCCTGGGCCCTGCTCCAGGAGATGCTGATTAATTGGGGCTTGAGTTTTTGTGATTTTTGCCACTTGGTGGTAACACATCTGGGACTCTGTGTGGTTCACCATGGTCTCTACCTCTCCAATGGCTTTTGGGGTATCTAGGTTCACAGGTAGGCCCAGGAGAGTCCCTTTTCTATCTTGTTGGCAGAGAAATGTTGCGATTTGGAGACCATCGCAGCTGTAGGGCGGTTTTACATTATATATTGAGAGGTGCCTTCAGGGAGAAGAAAAAATTGATAAGTAATTGTAAATTGGTTGCATAGACTTTGGGTAATTACAAGTTAAAGAATTAAATGTGTTTTTCAGTAGTGTTTGAAATTGTCATGTTTTCTTATAAATCATTTTTAACATTTATGGAACTACTAAGCAGTTATTCCTTCCAAAATAAAAAAAGTATAGACAAATAAGAGGGAAAGAAAAAGACCCAACCCTATAGGTTGCCATCAACAGACAATGCTTGGTGATATTTAGTCAAACATATGTCTAGTTTTTTCTAATATTTTCATATAAATATATATAGATGTATATATATATATATATATATATATACAATTAAATATACATGTATATTCTGATAGATATATTAACATGAAACCACATGACAGTGCCAGTTATTTGTCATTCTTAATAACACATGCAATTATCTTTTATATATTGTTCCCAAGCCTGCTTTTGTTATTTACCACCACACTGCCTCAGCCTGTGTGTGACCATGTGTGCATATATATGTATATGCATATAAAGGAGGGAATGTGTGAAGGAGAGGGAGAACACCATCTACCTTTCTTCTTTGGTGGTGATTCATTCATTTTTATTTCCTAAATTTTTCTGGTTTCCTTTTCTCTGTCAACACTCCTAAATCATTTCCATGGTATCCACTGTTCCCAGGAGCTATTTAAAACTGCATCCCTACCAACCCACCTACATTCAGCCTCTCTCTGCTAGGGGACAACTGTGACCAGCTGAGTGCAGCCCACATCCTGAGGACCCCACAAGCAGGTCCCAGGGAGAAGGCATTGCACACAGATGGGCTCAGTGTCCAGCCTGCAAGAGTACCAGGGACAGCTCCTCAAACACTGCTGGTTGTGATGATTTGAACACAGTACTGATATGTTTTGTGCAACAATTTGCACCATGTGTTCACTTCAGTCATAGGGCCACTAACTATCTGCCAAGACAGCAGTTCTCTTCCTTCCCTTCCTTTGGAAGGGAGCAATTCAAATATGTTCTTATAGATAACATGCATCATTCTTTTACTTCGTTAGACCCACCATTTAGTTCCAAAGATAACTTTTATTATTTCCTTCTTTAGAGATTATGTTTTGGAAACTTTTTAACCTCTTTAAACTATATATTAACCGTTGTACCTTCTATATTATTTGAACACTTAATCTCTTTTTCTCCCTATTCTCTTTTTCTTTAATTGGTGCAATAATTCTCTAGCATCATCATGCAAGATTCTCCTATGATTGCACACTATCTCCAAGTCAGGACCAGCTAGTCTGTCTACCCTCCTGTCCTTCTGTTAACTGGTCTCACCACACTGCATCTGAATTCCTCCCCAAAGCCACACATGTGATAAATCTATGAACTCCAAGCTCTCACCTGAAAGCTCATGTCCATGTGATGGCTCTTCCTTAGGATGCCCTTCTCCTTCCTACAGCCCATGTAGATGTCTCTTGCCAAGGAACAGATCACTCTGATTTCCTCATGAAATCTTTGGTGATTATTCCATTTACATGGATAGCTCCCCACTCTAGACAGTTTGTCCTACTTACAACTGCTAAAACACAAGGAGTAAAACTTCCAAAAATCAATTTATATATAAATGTCTCTTTGCCATATTTTATGCTGGTGTTTTGGAGGGGTGTTAAAACAGGGTCTCACTATGTAGTTTAGGCTGCCACTGAACTCACTATGTAGCCTAGGCTGACCTTGAACTCCAGATAATCCTCCTCAGTGTTGGGATTCCTGGGATCTGTCTCCATGCCTACCTATAGTTTACACTTTTGTAAGGACTGTCACTTACAGTTTCCTAAGATATAAATCATTTTTAAGTTATTAGTGCATATGATACTATAACCACAGGGTCATAGCAACAAAAGTAGGAAGAAAAAATGAAATTCAAGGCTATTTGTTTGGTTATTGGCTGATAGGTAGAAAAGAAGTTGAGATTACTGATTAATGGTATGTTTCAGGCTTTATGGACTGGTTAATTTTTTTTTTTTTTGACTGGGGTTCGAACTCAGGACTTTGTGCTTGCCAGGCAGCAGGCAGGCACTTATGCCACTGAGCTGTCTCCCCAGTCCCCAAACTGGTTACATTCTTGCTTCCTAACTCCTACCCAGCAACTCCAAGTTTCTCAGTATGTATAGGCTTCACAAGGTCTCTGCAATGTGTTCTGAACATGTCCTTGGAAGACAGAGATGGAGGCTATGAGGGGTGCCTCTTGGGCTGTCCAGTTGGTGATGTCTGTTAGAGGAACCACTGGCTTCCTCAGAGAAGTCAGAGTTTTTACTGGAGTTCTAGCACTAAAGAGCAAAAATACCCAGCTAAATCATGTGCCTATTAGCAAACGAGAAATAATTCAGTGACATCTTCTCCCAAAGAAAGGTTCAAGAACCTGTCGTGTTATTTAGGTGAAGTCGAAGGGTATCTCAACAGATGGCTCATGGATATCATTTTTGTTGACAGTGACCTTCTAGAAATGTCCCTGAGCCAATGCATATGATGAGTGTGTATTTAGGAGATGTAACCTTTTCCTCCTTTATGTCAAATTCTGAATTTCAAGCAAATATCTTTATCATAACTAGTCTCACAAGTTATATTTGGATATTTTCTTTTTAAACTAAACCATTTAAATTTCTAAATGCCTTATGAACATATGTTTTCAATTTTTACTTTTGACATAATTGTAAGAATTTGGTAAAAAGGTGAAGTTCTAATATAAGTACAAAAACTGTAGTTAGCAAATCAAGGGAATTAGTATGTCTACTCCTTTATAGACAGATATAATTTCTCTGTGGAGAAAGTGTGCAAAATTCTCTTCTTGCTCTTTTGAAATATGTACTGTAACATAAGTAGCGATCGCCCACTGCTGTGCAAAACAGCACCAGAAAGCTGGTCTCTTTCCTCACAGGCACGCGATACTTGTTGCCACACTCTCCCCATGCCCTGCTTCCTGCTTCCCCAACTGCTGGTAAGCACCACTCCATGTCACCTGTGCACAAAGGAGTGCTCTTCAGCCACGAAGTGCTGTCACTTGCCATGGCATAGATGGACCTGCTATTCAGTATGCTTGGTAAAATGAGCCAGGCAAAGGGATACAAATGGACCCATTTATATGTGGGTCCATTGCAGGCGATGCTGTGATGCACAGAGTAAAATACACTACTGAGCTACTGGCTGCAAATAGCTTTAAACATGGGTCACAAGAATTTCTTAGAAACTGGCCTCAAAGTGATAAAATAAAATGTTTTCAACTCTGTTCAAAGGGAAGATATATATTAAATTCGTTTCCTATCTTATTATATTTTTTTCCTTTGATTCTCTAGCTTTCATCTGTACTAGAAATATGTGTATATTCAAAACTGAACAAAAATATTCAAAGACCCTAAATCAAGATTGAGGGAAGCACTTATTGTTGTCATGGTGATCACTTATTTTAAGGCATAAGTTATATATACTCAAGATATTTTTAATTATTTTTAAATATTGTTCTGTTCAGCATTATTCACAGTATTAAAGATATGGAAATAACCTAAATGTAGATGCATGGATGAATGGAGAAAAAATGTTTGTGTGCAGGTGTACAAATATGAAGAAGTATTCAGCTTTTCCAAAAAGGAAAATCCTGACTTTATGGTTGAGCATGAGAACCTGAAGGAACATGCCAGGTGAAATTAGGCAGATGCAGAAATATAAACGTCATCTACTCTCACTTATGTATAGAATCTAACAATGCCAAACACACAGAAACAGCAGAATTGGTATTGATGTTGGGCTTAGGGTAGGAGGTGTGAGGAGATGTTAGTAGTTTCAGCCAAGTATGTAAAGTCATTCAGGAGATCTAATGTACGATAATTGACCACCATTAATGACAATATGTAGTAAACATTTACTCTTTCTATAGTTAAAAGCCAGAAAGATATGTGAGGAGATGCCTGCTAATTATTTCACAAGTACACAAATATCAAATCCTCAAGTTGTATAACATAACTATATACAATTTTTTAGCTCTCAAGTCTACCTCCATATAGTTGGCAAAATGAGTCCTCCCTAAGAGCTTGCCTTGGCAGTGGGGTCATGGTGGCTTCCTGCTGAATGCAGGGTGGTCCCGTAGCTGCTGGACCACTGGAGGTCTGTATAGAGGGGATGGAGGTCGTCAAAACGACTCTTTACTGATTGGCAAGAAAGCATTCACAGGCATAGGCACTGGCTATGAAAACTTGGCAAAACATATGGAAAGGGAGAGTTTGGGCCGAAGATACTTGGTTTCCAACTTGGTCTCTTAGCTTCTTCAGTCCTCCTGCTAGACCTACCATTCAGATCATGCTACTTCTACATAAATTTTGTCTGCTTTTTTTTTTTTTTCCTTGTTCCCAGTACCTAGAAAAATACATGGAATACAGCTGGTAGTCTGTGGATTTTGTTCAATGGACCAGTGCTTCTAGCTTTGTATTTCATTTCTATTACAAGTAGTACAAAGGCAACTTAATAACTTTCCTGTTTTCCTTCAATGAATTCTTTAAGAATTGCCTTCACTGTGGCTTCTCAATGAAAGGTTTGTAGGAAAATGCTAAAGAAACACACTTGGTAAGTCAGTTCTTAAGTGAGGCTGTCCAGCTGCTTTCATCATCTTAGGGTGTACTAGAAGAAGTGGACATCCTTTATTTATTTATTTATTTATTTAGTGCAGGGTCTTGCTATGCAGTTCAGACTCATAGCAATTCTCCTGTCTCAGCCTCACTAGTGCTGGGATTACAGCATATGCCATCATGCCCACATCATACAGTATAGGGGATTGAACTCAGGTCCTTGTGCTTGCCAGGTGGGTGCTTAGACCACTGAGCTATATCCCCAGCCCAGACATCTCAATTTTAAAAAGGAGAAGCTTAATTTAGCTCAGGGCTTTTGAAGATTCAGTCCTTGTGGGTCTATGACATAAACAGCATGGTGTAAGGGGCTGGCAAAAAGCACGTGCTCGCCTCATGGCAGAGAGGACAGGAGAAGATGGGATGGGGAGAGCGTCTCCAAGGGCACTCCTCTCAGGGATCCACCTCTTATAATTCATCTGCACCTCCTAACAGCACATCTGACCATGGACTTAGCCAGAGAGCAAGCCACTGATGAGTAGAGCACGCTTCCAATCCTATCACTTTCCAAAAGGTGCATCTCTTGGCATGTTAGACTTCTGGGATCTCTTGTAGATTTAAATGATTTTCTTCATATAATAAAGTTACCCCCCTACTCTATATAACTATTATGCCAACAGTTAGTCTTAGGAATTAGTGAATTAGAATAAACTTAAAACATAGGCTAAAAACCCTAATCTATCAGTGGTATTACCTTTATATTGTATATATTGCACATACTTATTTTGTGCCAGTATATGCACGTTAATACTACATAAAAGACCTACAAAAGAGTGATTTCAAGTTTTTAAACTGTGATGAAACTTAGAGATAATTCTCATCTTCCTCATGGACACTAGATTTAGTATCCTGAGATTTGTCCAAGTCCCACATGCTCATTAAGAGAAACACCTGAACTTGGACCTAGACTTTGCAACTAGTACTTTAGAGCTCTTTTTTGTCTCTAGCCCATGATATCTGCCTAACTAATCATAGCAATTTTCCATTCCATCAAATACTACCATTGACCTATATAAATAAACATAAGCAAAGTCAGTTATTTTTCTATTAGATGCACCCATTCAGGAGAAAGAGGAAGACTGTGGTAAATGGAACTAATGATAATGTCCATTGATGATGGCGATGTGTTCACTTTATCACCTTTCTTAATGATCTTGAGGAAGCATCCATATTTAATGTGTAACTTAAGAAGAAAAGGTGGAATCAAATAGACAGCTTTCTTCTATCTCTATTAATTCACATTCTTCAGCACACCCCAGAGGTCACTGACTTTTTTTTTTTTTTTTGCAAGACTAGATTACTTAGCTTTAAATCACTTCAATGATTGAGTTCTTGCCATTTCATTTTTAGCCCAGTTACTCTAGGATCTCAGACATTAGATCTTTCTCTAGACTAGATTAATATCTCTTATCCAAATTATTGCACTGTTTAATCCTCAACTAATTACATTGCAAATATAGAATTTTAATTCAGAGAACTAATGTTTTATATGGTAGAAATTTCTGGCATAGAAAAGACCTAGTAGTTTGTGAGACCAAACGTATTGCTGTTGAGAAATACCAGATTGGCCAAATCGCTCAGTGGATTAAAGCACCTGCAAGCAGGCACAGGGGCCAGGGTTGTGCTGAGACAGCTATTGAGACGGCATGGTGGCATGCGTCTGTAATCCAAGCTCTTGGGAGGGTGTAAACATGCAGATCACTACAAGTCTGATCTAATAGTGAAACCTTGAACACACTGCAGACCCTTCCCTAAAATACAAAACAAACAAGCAAACAAATAATAAAAAACAAAAAACCCTGCTAAGTTTGGATATTTCTAAATGAGAAATAAGAGAAATTAAAAGTCTTCAGAAACCCTAGACATGTAATTATTCCAAAGTAGTTAGCAAAACAAAATAATCCTGTGATCTATATGTTGCTGCACAGTCTAGTAAGTAATGTGTGTATCTTTAGGTTTGCCACTCTTCCCACCATGAGAAGGGAGTTTTAAATTTGAGTTGACAGATTAGGATTTGCTTTATAAAAATAATTTCCATTAAGGTTGTTAGAAGACATATTCTTCTAATGAGTCAGAGGAACCTGAATACCCCACTCTCAGTGTCTGCAGGAATAAGACAATATTCCAGAGGCTGTTGCAAAAGTAAAACACAGCATTTCCTGTCTAATTTTACCAAAACAATCTAAGCAAGAGAAAAGAAACATACTGAAAGATATTGTGGAGGTGGGCATAAGTAGAAAAAGTGGACAGAAGAGGAGAATGAGGGAGGGAGGGGAAAAGGAAGAGAGGGACAAAGTGAGACATAGAGAGACATGGAGATAGACAGCCATAATAATCACCTTGATTTCTCTTATCCAAGAAATCAGTTATCACCTAGGTTACTGCTGTACCTATGTACTTATAGTGCAGACCAATGAAAAAATAAAGAGGACAGTGGCAGAAGGAGAGTGTAAAGTGTACGGTGGGTGGATTACAAAGGGGAGAAATTTTATGGTACTGCATTTTTGTGGTTTGTTCTTTTTTGTGGTTTATTCTTTATCTTCTTTATGCTCAGTTCCACCTATGACATGACAACCAGTGCAAGCCTTGTCTTGAGGAAGAAACAACAACAACAACAAAACAGCTATAGATTCATAGAATTTAAAAGAATGCGTTCATTAAGACTCATGTGAATCGAGATACTCTTTTTTAATTAAGTACAAGGAACACTTCAGCCACTCCACTCTATGTCATTAAAGCCTGCTACTCAGTGGTCTTCTTGTGGAGTCCCATAACAGGACAGTGTTTATTGGGACATGGGGGAGAGATTGTTGCTGAGCAGCTAATGACTCCATATGTGGCGAGCTACATCCTCATTGCTCCTACGGGTCTGCAGTGTTGTATCCACATTTGTTATGCAGGAGGAACTATGGCAGTTCTGAATTAATCAATTGTTTGTTATGCAGAAAGGCAAGCTATTGTGTATTTCTAAGGAAAAACAGTATATTGAAAGGAGCACTATGTACTATAAATGGTAGAAAGGTGTTTTTACTAATAAAACAACTTGAGAGAATTAGCAAGTGATAGGATACTTCCTGATAGCACAGAAAGGAACCTTGTTATGATGTCATGTTTCTGACGTCATTTCCTCCCCCCATTTCTCTCTCACTCTGTCTGTCTAGCTTTCTTTTTTAACATGTATTTTGTACAGGGTCTCATTACACAGCTCAGACTTGTAGTGATCCTCCTGTTTTCAGCCTCTCCATCGCTGAGATTACAGGCATGCACCACCACACCTGGACTAGTTCAATGGCTCAATGTGCCCAGGGACAGGACCAGCATAGAATGCCTTACCTGGGATCTAACCCCAGACCCTGTGCTTGCCTAAATAGGATCTTAGTCTGCTGAGTTTTCTACTGGACCTCATTTCTTTACTATGTAGAATTTGTGTAGATGTTTCTGATATATGAACTTATTCAATAAAAACTTGAAGTAGAAGCCAAATATGCTTCTCAAGTCTTTGTCTGAAGAGTGGAACTGTTGAATTTTCTTTTGGTAAAAGACAATCATATATTTTAATTTTATATGCAAACCACTAGAAATCACAGTAGAAGAGTCGTTGCAGATGCACTGAGCTATCTGCAGTATAAAATTGCCCTTGTATAATACTAGGAAATACAAGAAAAGGACTTAAGCAAGCAACATTATTTTCATGTGATTACAGGTTCACCTTTTCAGGGGCTTCCTAGGCCATTTAAGTAGATCCTTCAATAGACAAGGTGGTTATATTGTTAGCTGGGGCTGGGGAATGTTTATTTGAACCTGCTGTTGCACAGGTGTCTTTAGTCTTGATATGATTTCCAAAGTGTCAATTTAAACTTTTCTTATCATATAGCCATCAGAAATGAAAACAAACCACCATTTAACTGATGTTTCATTTTCTGAACTGTCAATGTTGACCTGACCTACACTGTATCTTGACAAGAAGGACAGATTAGCTCTCAGGTGGCTCAGCCTTGAAGATTTCCCCTCTCTCTTTTAGGCGTCTGTGGCATTTTTCTGGCTTTAGTAACTTTACACATCTAGTCACTAATCCCTTCTGAAGCAGATCCATTTCATCTTTTCAAGCCAAAGCACTAAGTTTTATTTCCACTGGAATAAAGAAAAAGGAAGAAGTTCTCCTACTCCTCAAGATCAAAATAAATATCTTGCCATTTCCAGCTTTTGGTTCCTATTTAGACAGGATTGTGATTTGCAGAGCATAGAAATGCTAGACTCAGCAAGTAGGATGTTGTTCTGCAAGCTACCTGACTTCGATGTTCTGGATAAGAGAGTATAGATTCACATTTGTTTCTTTATAATCATGGGTATAATTTTCTATAACTATCTTTCCTCTACAAAAAAGCAATGTTCCACCTTCAGGTACTGGGTGTTTATGCCTGTAATTTGGATTTACACATTCATTGTTATTGGCAAAAATGGTCTGATTCCCCTGGCACTGGGCACAGGGCAGGCTCTTTCTTGTTGAGACCATGGAGGTGTGGCTGCCTGGGATAACACAACACTAAGGTTCCATGCTCCAGTCACAAGTGACCAAGCAACAATCACACCCAAATATTAAAGTGATCATTCAGAGCTGGCACTGTCCTGTTTTGAAAAAAATACAGCAATCAGGGACAAGAGAGGAAGCCCAGATGCTTTGCTGAAAGATAAAAAAGGAGAGAAAATAATCAAAGCAGTGTAGGTCATCCAAGAGTCAAGCAAAGTCCTTGTAAAACCTCTAAGAGAAGGTGAGAATGGGGAAATTGTTTTAGGGCAATATTTGTTACAAAGAGAAAAATTAGGATGAAGAAAATTCCCAAGTTGTGATGTGACCTAGATCCTTCAGCAAAGCTATTGCTCCATAAAGCTCTTGCCAAGTGCTATTTTAATCAAAGCCAGCTTTTGTTGGAGCTCTGTCCTAAGAATGTAGTTATTTCTACCTTGAGCTCTGTGACAGTAAGGAACCAGTAAGGAACACAGAGTAATACTGGCAACATGTAACTGGATGCTCAGTAGTTCCTGTTCAGATTGTGAAAAGTTACTTGTTTTTTGTTGCCATTGGTAGTCTCTTTCTGTCTACAAAACCAGAATACATCCTGGAGTTGGGCTTTTATAACACAACTGCTTCCCACAGATATGCTTCTATATCTCATTCATTCCAATGATTTCACATACTTTGCCTCATCTCCCTCAAACATTTTTAGTCACTGTAGCTCTTAAGTTACCAGATCGTATTTGCAGATACCATAATTTACATATTATACATGCAAGGATGCTAGAATAAACATGTTTAAGTAGAAAAGAAAATGGAATAAGTGAATAGAGTGAACAGAACAAAAGGCACATGTAGCATTTTCAACTCAGAGATCTCACATCCAATGCTGGATCTATCTGGACTCACTGTCTTTACAGCTATTTTATTTGCACTGTAGGAAAATACCAAGGACATAGGAAACTACTCATGTGTAATCAAAACCCCACATGGTCAGTTTCCATAGGAGGATTTGTCCAGAAAATCAACAAATTATTTAAAGTACTGCCTGAACTTTGCCACTGAGCAACTCTAAGAAATGTTTAAGCTTTCAAATTTCATGAGTACAAGTGCATATGAATCTATCATTTTTTGAGAATGTTACACTTGATAAAGCAGATGAAACTCTGTAATGTGAAAGGATCACATTCTATCAGCTCAAGTTCTGCGTAAAGCAGGAGGCTGACCCTCTGCCCTGACAGACAATCCTCCTCCTCAGAGCCTCTAACCTGGAATATCTGCTTATCCCGCCCACAGTACCTACACTGAAACATCAGGTTTTCTTGGTTTGACTGCCTGTCAACCTTGGGCTTGAACTGGGAGACTGTCTTTGCAGATTTGGACTTGCCAAGTTTCGTAATTGCAGGAGGTGATTTTTCACAAGTACCTATATCTCTCCCTGAAGTGTCTCTTTCCCTGTAGCCCATTGATTCTTTCTTTGGGAAGCCAGACTAGTATGTGATCTCAGATTTTTAAGTGAGATCCATACTTGCCAATGCTTTCAGTGTTGTTAATTCTTTTCAGTCCTAAACTAACTTTTTGCCCTATTAATGAGTATGTATATGTCATAAGTAAGAAACAATGATATTCACAAACTTGATAGCTGCTCTTTCTTACACTTAGAGCTCACCATCATATGTCTTCAGACTTCTCTAAGTCTTTTAGTCAATTCAGGATGAGGGCTGATATCCATAGATTTTCCTCAAGTGCAGTGTATGGTAGATAGATATGTTTATTACTATGATTATCTAAAATTCAACCTGCAGCCAAATAGTTATATTGCCATGCTTCTTTATGACATATAAAATTGATAGTCCTAACTGTATCACTTAAAGATATGGCCATAATATAAAAAAAGCATTCACATCTCAGAGGTGTGTTTCATAAAGTATCTAGTGGTATTCAAGAGTTGTCAGAACCCATTTTCTTAAATGTCTTGCTATTGAGTTTGCCTTCTGTTTCATTTAGGAAGGAGAAAGTCATTTTGAAATGGCAAATAGCTGCTATATATTTATTGGAGCACACATTCATTTCACCACTGAAACTGATGACTATGTTGACTTCCATCACAAGCCCTTGGACTGGGTCTGACACAAGCAGAGTTCTTACTACTTACAGTAGCAAAAAAGGGGACCATGGCTGCCTAGTTAAGCGATTGTTTCAATGTATTAGCCATTTTCAATGATGTATTCACCACTCCAGTTTATTCTGAAAAGGCAGACATTAGCATGTCCTTTTTTTGAGAGTATACAGTCATATAAATACACACACAAACACACACACACAAATAAAACCTACAGAGCTCTTTCATCTATGTTGTTATCTTCAACACAAAGTGGCTCACATTCCTGAAGAGATCCTAGCCTAATGAACTACAGTACTTTCACTGGATGTAACCCAGGTGTTTTTCATGAAGGCAGCCTAGTTCTAGAGTATATGGATGTTCTCAGTCCCTGCTTTACAGACTTAGGCAAAATCCACACAACTTAGCTCATCCACATCAATGACTGGAACACCAATCGACCGAATACCTACTTTATGCCATGATAGATTCAGACAAACTTCACTATGAAATTGATAGTCCTAACTGTATCCCTTAAAGACATGGCTATAATATAAAAAAATTCACATCTCAGAGATATGTTTCATAAAGAATCCAGTTTGTACTTGACTAAATCCCCAACTGATGATTGCTTTTGGTTTTTACAATTAAGAATGTTAATCAATACTTGATGAAAAATACCTGTTCCTTATTATGCCTAAAATGTTTGTTATGCACACAGA
>NDGM011251140.1:0-11426 GCA_002564305.1 Octomys mimax
TTTTTTTTTTTGGCTGGAAAATAAAAATCTACCCTTACAATGTCATCAATCACTGGGAAAATATAACTTTTTCTATGTAATAAAACTTGGATCTAGGCTTTGCCATTCATAATTTGGAGAAAATGCTCACATCATTGAAATTCTACCAAAATGTGAGTATAACTCAAAAGAAAATCTGTAGGAATGCAAACAGAAAATTAATTTAAGTGAGTGAGAAAGACCTTAAAAAGCTAGGACTGGAGGTCCTATTCAATCAAACTATTCTCCTGCTGAGTATTTTTCCAGAAGGACTGAAAACACCATACCACAGCAATATATGTGCACCCATGTTTATAGCAGTGTAATTTGTCATAGCTTAATGCCTATCATTTGAGGAATGGATAAAGAAGCTGTGGTGTTTCTACACAATGGAGTATTATTCAGCTATAAAATAATATGGAGTATTATTTTATAGTATTATTCAGCTATAAAACAAGATAAATTTGAGGCTTTTATTGGTAAATGGATGAAACTAGAAACCATACTCTTAACTGAAATAAGCCAAACATGCATGTGCAAATATATTGTCTCCTTAGTGTGAGAACCTAAAAAAGAAAAGAAAATCTGAAGAGTAAAATTGATACTGGAAATAGGGATTGAACCTGCTCAAAAAGAAGGAAGTAACTGAGTTGATAAGGACAGGAGAGTTACTGAGGGAAAGAAATGTATCGATAGATGTGAACAGGATGGTTTGGGCAACTGTACTGTGGATTTCTGCTGGTCTATGGAAAGGATCAGTTAATGCTTAATTTGTTTTGTCTCCTTTTTGTCATTGTTTGTCCTTTTTCTCTTCTTTATTTCTTATATATTTATTTCTTCTTCTTCCAATTTTGCATGCATATATCTGGCAATATAAAAAAATGGTTGGAAGACAACACTATGCATTACAATAAATACTGTGAAATTCATGTTATTTTGTTAAGTGAAATTCTATATCACTTATGATTTTTGTTTTGATACTATTTTGTACTCTTTAAAAATGAAAAATTAAAGAAAGAAATTACTATAAGTCTTAGAAAAATACTTAAATATGGAAGAAATTGCTAGATATTCTAATCCATGAAAATGTACAAGATAGTATAATACATTAACTGAATTACCTTTCTTTTTAAAGAATAACTTATCTCAAATGATTTATTATTTCATTCAGCTAGTTATTTAACATGTTAAAAGATTAAACTGTAAAATCTATGCAAGAGTAGGTTTTATTAACCATACTTTTTCTTTTTAAAAAAAATACAAAATAGTAAGGGCCAGCCAAATAGCTCAGCAGATTAAAGCTCCTGCAAGCAGGCCCAGGGGCCAGGGGTTCGATCCCCAGGCCTGCTGTATCAGCCTTGTCCCTGTGGCATGCTGAGATGGTGATGACTGGATGTGGTGGCATGTGTCTATAATCCCTGCTCTTGGGAAGCTGTAAACAGGTGGACCACTATGAGTCCAATCTAGTAGTGAGACCCTAAACAACCTGTAGACCCTTCTTTAAAATATGAAAAAAAATAATAATTTAAAAAACATAAAGAATACAAAACAATTATAGAAGAAAAAAACAGTATTAGAAGTGATACAAAACTTCACTAAACAAAGTAAAAGGAATTCAACAATGGTTGCTATATTGCATGATGTTATTTTCCAATTAGTTGTTCAGGTTGCCAGATATAAACACAGAAAATTGGTTTAAAGAAAAAAAAAACAGAATAGTAACAACAAAGTTGTAAGAATATAAAGGAAAATATTTTAAGCATTGATTGTTCCTTTCAAAAGATCAGCAGAAATTAGCAGTATAATTATCTAAACTGTTCTTCTTTGTAAAGCTGGTTGTTTTTGTTGTTGTTTTTTTTCCATTTCTTTTTCTTTTTCTGGTACCCATTATCCTACTTGGAACTTTGTCTTTGCCAGGCAGGCATTTATACTGCTGAGCTAACCACCCAGCCCTAACCATAATTTTTCATTGAAACCATATTTTTTTATTTTATTCAATAGATATGTGACCTAATTTCCTTATTGCATCAAAAAGCTAGCTTCATGTTTGTTTCTTTTCTTTTCTTTTCTCTTTCTGGCCAAATTGGGGATTGAACTCAGGCCCTTGTGCTTGCCTGGCAATTGCTTGTTCTACTGAGCCATCTCATCTCCCTGGCCCGAGCTTCATGTTTCTTAAAGCAGAGAACCATAAAAGTATTCCTTCTTTAATTTAGTTTTTTTAAAGAATATAAAACAGCAAAAAAAAAAAAAAAATAGAAATAATACAAAATTTAGTTAAAATAATAATTCCACAACAGTTTGTTGTATTGCATAACATTATCTTCAAATTAGTTGTCTAGGTTACCAAATATAAACGTGCAAATTTTGTAAAAAAAAAAAACTTATAAAAAATTAAAAAGACAAATAACTAAGTAAATTTTAAAAATTTCATCACTAATTGTTTCTTTCAGTAGATCAGCAGAAATTAGCAGTACGATTAGCCAATATAACCTGCATATATGCATGAATATATCTTTTTCTCTCCCTTCTTTTGTTCTTTTCCTCATCTCTGTTTTTCTTCCTATTGAACAAATTCTTTTCCTGTCAGAGTATCTATTTACCTCTCAGAATTTATGTGCTCTTTCAGGCTCTCACACAGCGAGACAATATGATGTTTATACATGCAGGTCTGATTTATCTCACCGATATAGTCTCTAGTTGCATCCATGTGTTTATAAAGCCTCAAATTTATCTTTTTTATAGCGGAGTAATACTCCATTGTGTAAAAATACAACTTTTATTTTATCCAGTCCTTGGTGGATGGGCATTTTGGTTGCTTCCAAGATTTAGCTATCATCTTTGCACTGCTATAAACATGAGTGGCACTTATATTGCTGTAGCATGATGTTTTCAGTTCTGGAAAAATACCAGGAGGGAAATACCTGGGTCGAATGTTACCTTCAATCCTAGCCTTTTGAGGACTCTCTACGCTGATTTCACAGTGGCCATACCAGTCTGTACTTCCACCCACAGTGGAGACGGAGATCAGGTGCACAGAGGACAGCTACAGGAACTTGGTCAGCCCTGCCGCCATCCCCTCTTGCCAGGGCTTGGCTGAGGGGCGGCTCCTTTTCCCACCATTGTCTAGGCAGGCACTCCCAGGACAGCTAAGGGGTCCTGATGAGCCCTGCCCCGCACCCTCTCACCTTCGTCCTTCATTGGAGCTTGGCTGAGCTGCTGCTGCCTGTCTCACTCGTAGCAGAGCCTTGGTGAGCCCTACCCTGTGCCATCCCCCACCATCAGGAAAGGCCTGCGGATCTTCAGCCTGCCCTTATTGTGGAATCCTTCTTGAACAGTGGTGCCTTCCACTCACCGAGGTGGAAGCCGCCCTGAACCCCACACACCAGGAGCTGTGGTCAGCCTACCCTGCCCTCCCACTCTCCTGCAAGCCTTGCTTACCTGCACCCTGCTGGCCCTACCATCGTGGCAGTCAGGGTAAACTTTTGGGAGCTTCAAAGATGTCAAAAGGAGGGAATGTAAGACAGTGTCAGACCTCCAGCTCACCACAAACAAGTTCAGGAGACAAAGTCTTAGAAGAACTTGGAAGTTAACACACCTGAAATGATAGCCGCTGAAGTAAAGAACTAATCAGGCTGTGAAGGAAATCAGACCAGAAATAGTCTCTCAAGTAAAAAAAGAAATGACAACAATCATGAAAGAATTGCCTAAAAGTATTTCCTATTGTCCCTGGATTTCAATGATCTGTGATAAAAAACAAAACAAAACAAAACAAAAAACCCGACCTAGTTGGTTAAAGAAAGCACATCCTTTTAAGGAGATTGTGAGCAGTTTCCCAACCAGATCCTACATAGCCCCACTGCTACCTGCCAATTATGCAGCTCTTTATGTAAGTCCAAGAGGAATCTTAATTAATGCCCATTTCTTGTACTGTATTCCTATAACTGCTGTCTGAGATATCTTCTGCTTTAAAGCTATTCCTAACTAGTAGGTGGCAGCCTCCAAAATAGCTGCCAACTTCCTGCTTCCTGATGTTCACACTCTGTTCCTTCTCTTGGGTGTAGGCTAGACATACTGAATCACTTTAACAGAGTGCAGGAAAGGAAATAAGAACACGCTTCCCAAGATGAGCCTCTGGAAGAGGCCACAGCCTCCCTCCCTCGGGACCTTGTTCTCTCCTGCCCTGTCCCTCACTTGTTCCAAGGGAAGCACATTTGGCACATCAAGAGCTACCTGACAGAAAGAACCACGTTCCTAGAAAATGAGAAAAGTCTCTGCTGAGTGAACAGTACAGAACTAGGTTTGCCACCTGTTTTAAAGAAAGGCTCCCACTAACAGTCACGAAGCCACAGAAGCTGGAGAGGAACTGTATCCTGATCCCATGGTCACAGAATTGAGAATGAGATCTTGTCCCACTTCAGTTTCCGATGAGGTCACGCCTCTGGTTGAAGCTGTACCTCAACCTCATGAAGAGACCTTGAGGCAGAGGCATCTTTTGCGGTTCTCCGATTCTAAACCCCCCGGAATTATGAGATCACAGAAGTTTTGACAAATTTTTCCCTCCGGCAATACATAACTAACCATAATTTGTGCTATTAACTTGTCTTATGCCATCTTGTGAATCAATTCTGAATTTTAAAATGCTTTGAAAATGTTAATAATTATTAAAATTCAAGGATAAATAGTACTATTCATCTTTATATCCCTCTAAAATAAAAAAAAATAAAACTGCTTTCTCTAATGAGGAAACAAATTCACATTTCATATTTCCTATGTTGAACATTAGCTCTTTGTGCATCTTCTCATATGAATTATTACTCATCATTTTAGTTAGCTTTTCCCACATATTTTAGAGCATATTGATATAATTAGGTACATTTGCCCAAAAGGAAAGTGACATTTAAAAAAAAAAAAAAAAGGAAGTCTTTAGAGATTTTTAAAGATCTAGACTTTGTGAAGGAAAGAGATTTCTAGCTCAAAATAACAAGTCTGGACTTTATAATTAAACAAACCTGGGTGCAAATTGATATAAAAAATAGTTAATATGATAAATTCTTAAGTTTTTAATCCTTACAATTGAGTTAATAAAAGTAGCTTCGCTGTCCTGTGATCGAGAGTGTCACTCTAATTTTAGCTGTCATTTCTTGAGTACTTAATATGCTCTGGCAATTCCATTTCTTGTTTTATTTCATGTACACTTTAAAAAAGCCAATGAAATAGACTGTGGTGTTTTTCAACTTCTCAAAAGAAAGCCGGGCACCTCTATGTCCTTGTAACTTTTCTAAGGGCATACAAGTGGCTAAGTGTTTAAGCTAGAAACTGAACTGAGACTTAAGTTTCTAAACTATACATACATAAAACAATGCATTGTATACCCAAAAGGCTATCTAGCACCTTGTGATCACTTGTATAATTTACTTCTCTATATTATTTTCACATAAGACAATTTTAAGTAGCAGTGAGACAACTTCTCAACCTGTCAGACTTCTATTGATAAGTGCTGTGTAACCGTCCAAAAATCTCCATGGCTTGAAACAAACACAATTATTGCAGATGTCTACATTGGCTGGGTGAGCAGCTGTTGACTGCGGATTAGACCTCAAGTCCATGCATTTCTCCTTCTCATCTACAAGACACTGGAGAAAGTGTTTTTCATTTCAGATGGATGCATCTCTAAGGAAGGTGTGCGGAAGCACTGAATGCTTCATGAGGCTCTAACTTGCAACTGGCAGATTCTCCCTGTTCATGTTCCACGGCCAAAGGTAGCCATGTTGCTAAAGCCCAAAGTCACTAAGATGGAGAAGGATACCTTGTTGTCCTGCAATAGATCACAACAGAGGAGAAAGGAAGAACTGTAAATAAACTACTATAAAATTTAGCATAGCATTTATGAAATGCTATAAAATTTAAAAAGGAATTAATATTGGGGATTATTTAAGGTTTTAATTGTATGTACCCTGAAATTCTAAATTTTTGCCATGACAAAATATTGCTTCTGAACTCTATTTTTCAACAAAAAATGGAACAGTTGCAATTTTTTTTAAATCAACCAATTTTACACAGTATAGAGATTATTATCATTCATGAGGAATTTTGTTCCTCAAAGTAATGCCAACTGGCTCTGAAGTAATACCTATAATTACTGAATTACTTAAGAAATTATGGACATAGCCACTGTAAATCACTGTAAATTTAAATATTTTGTGTTTTCTGAGTACTTCTAACTAAACACTTTCACAATTATAGTTGACTTCCACGGGTAAGCTGACATTTATTTTCATACCTAATCTCTTCAGCATTTCACAATTTAAGGAATACTGTTAGGATTTGTATCTATATGTTCCTCAAAGCCTCTTGTGCTCACAGGTGGGCCTTTGAGGAGGTGACTGGAGCACAGGGCCATGGACTATTTTGTAGCTAAGTGTAATTTGAGAAGTAAAACACGGAGGAGGTGGCTGGTAGGTGAGGTGCTGGAAGGATATCTCTGTCCCTCTGTCCCTCCTCCATGTCTCTTTGCTCCCTGGGTACACATTTATTGTACAAGCAGCTGTTCAATCTCTACCATAGCACTGAGAAACAAATATAGAGTAACCCTAAAGGACATACCAGAAAGGAAGCAATGGAAGCACAACATTCTTACTCAGTAGAATTTGAGCCTTAACTAGGTAAAGATTTTGCCTCAACATACCTCATGCATAAGGAATTTCATTGGTCCATCTACCTGAGCTTTCAGAGGGAGGCTACTGATTTAATCTAGGGGTTAACTTAAAGCTCCTTATGTTTAACTTTCAACTTTTCAGGTGCCTTTTCTAACTAGGATGATAGAATAAGGTAATAAGGTAATTTGGGTATAAATACAAACTTGAAAAGGCCCAGAGGAAAGAGTCGAACTCAATTGAGTCTGACTCATTTTGTTGTTGCTGTTGTTTTGGTACTGAGACTCAAACTCAGGACCTTGTGCTTGCCAGCAGGCTCTTATGCAACTGAGCTATATCCACAGCCCAATATCTCTTAATGGAACAAGTACTTATTACAGAACTTACCTAAAAGCTCCCTTTTCATTGTTTTTGTGCACTTGGGTGTGTGTTGTGAAATAATAAGCATGGCTAGGATGGTATGGCTAGCAGGAATTACCTGTGCAACTGCTCAGGTTCTTTCATCAAGACTACTGAAGGAAAATCTATGATAGCAATAATATAGCAATGGCAATAATAACAATAAAAATGTAAGATAAGCATGAGTGCTATTAGCAGTTTAGTGGTGGGACATAATGACAGTACAGGAGAGATGGATTTTAATCCTAAGAGAAAATTACAAGCAACATTTGGTCAACATATTTGAAAAGATAGATATATGGATGATTTTATTTTATTTTTTATTTTTATGTATTTAGCACAGAGTCTCAATATACAGTTCAGATTCTTAATGATCCTCCTGTTTTCACCTTTCCCAGCAGTAGGATTACAGGTGTGCACCGCCATGCTTGGTCTTGGTGGCCGGCTCAGCGCACCCAGGAGTCAGCACTGTGTGTGGTGTGGGGATTAAACGCCTGTCCTTGCACCTGCCTAAGCAGGTGTTAAATCTGCTGAGCCATCTCACCAGCCCTCAAATGGACCATTTCTAGAAAACTAAGTCACAGAAAATGATTCAATAAACAGAAAAAGTAAATACATTAACTTGTACTTAAACATTAAATTGGACAGATAGAAAAATAAATTTAAAACTTGCTAAGAATAGGCAATAGATTCAGCCCATTTCACACATTAGTTTTCCCAAAACTTCAAAGCACACACTATCCTACACTAGCTAAATGCATTCTTGACAGCTTTATTGAAGATCCTGATATGCATAGTATCTGCCTATCCTTAATGTGTATACTTGGATAAGCTTGCAACAGACAGCCACGATACTCACTACAAACACTTTTACAGGCATAATGAGCACTTTATTAAAGTAGTATGTTTCCCCTTGTCTTATTTTAGTAAGAATGATTGTGTTTTTAATGTTTTAAGTATCTTTAACATTTACAATTAATATATTTAGAGTGCACAATACCGTATGGTAAACCATGGCATTCTATTTTGCCAATCTCTAAAACTTTTTCTTCTAGTATTACAGAACCTTTATGCAGTTGAACAACTGCAAAATGTTAGTTCAAGTACATGGTATAAAACTATCTTGTTTAAAGACAATCTGATTTTATTGATAGGATGTATAAATCTAACATAACACATATGATAACATCGGGTAATAATAGTATAAAATGAAATAGATGTTCAGTATCACCTCTAAAATGGATGAAGAAATTAAAACTTTAAAAAATCATAAAAGTAAATGTCATGCAAAGTACTATTTTACTTTTTTTTTCCTTTTTGGTACCAGGGATTAAACTCAGGACCTTGTGCTTGTCAGGCAAACACCTATACCTCTGAGCTATCTCCCAGCCCCCAATGTATTATTTAAAAAATTAACTCAAGGATATCAGAAAATGCTTACTGTGAGACAGCAAGGTAGACTCCATATACTTTTGGGGGAACACTAACTTGGCATTTCTGACATCAAGCTAGTTGGGAATTACGATTGTCTCCATCAGTATGTCTTACGTCAGTCAGCTTTGGCGATAAACTAAGAAAGTAGCATTTTAGAGTTTGTTTAGGCTTTGGGGTAAGTTGTGAGGTGGCTTGTGGAGAAGGCAGAGGCTGCCTAAAATTGGGTCAAAGCAACACAAAGATTAAGAAGCTGTGAACTCTTCACTTGGTCAGAAACAAAGTTTTGATTTGAAGGATGGCCATGTGCTCTACCAGCAGCTAGCGTGAGAACTTAAGATTACTATAGGTCTGCTCTTATTTTCCTAGTAAGAAGGGATCCATCCATCTGGCTGGCCATCAAGTGAGTCCTGGTAAAAGTGCAGCCAAAAATCAGCATTAACTGATAACTTTTTATGGTTCTTATAATCTCCTTTATGCTATTCTTGACATGTTTTCACAGTTACATGTCTCATACTATGGATTTAATTGTTTTTTATAAAGAATTTCACAGGTGAATTCTTTATCTTTCTAATTCCTATGCATTCTTTTTATGGTACAATTACATTTTATTTACTGTGATTATTAGTGTTTATATTTACCTTTTAATTTTTAAAAAATCTTATTTATGTATTTATTTGGCACAGGGTCTTGCTATGCAGTTCAGACTTATAGTGATCCTCCTATCTCAGCCTCCCCAGGGCTGGGATTCTAGGCATGCACCACCAGTCCAGGGATTTTGTTTTTTGTTTTGTTTTGTTTGTTTGTTTGTTTTCTGTATTTTTAGGAAAGGGTCTACAGGGTGTTCATGGTCTCTCTACTAGATTAGACTCTTAGTGATCTGCCTATTTACAGCCTCCTAAGAGCTGGGATTACAGGCTTGCACCACCACGCCCAGTGTCAATTATAGTCTCACTGTACCCCGTGGGTGGGCCTGGCATAGCAGGCCTAGGGATTGGGCCCCCGGCCCCTGCCCCTGCTTGCAAGCAACTCTAGGGGTTTTGACATAATGACAGCATGTGGTATCAGGGATCAAACCCGGGACCCTGCTCTTGCCAGGCAGGCACTAAGGTCACCAAACTACCTCCCCAGTCCCCTATCTGCCTATGTTTAAAGAAAGAAAGTAAATGAAATTTGATAAATGTACACAATTATAAAATGCTACAGAAATATTACTTGTATGAATATATGCTTATATATGCAGTCATAGCCTTTTTTATTTGATAGATATTCCTAAGTATGTCTGAAGAATTTTATTAAATTTTTACATCAAATTATAAATAATGAGAAGAGTTAGAGAATTCTGATTTAGTATTAAGAGCATTTCAAAACATCACCACTGTACTAAAAGTTACATAATAAAAATCAACTGGTGGAGAAGATAGCTTGGTGGTCTAAGCACCTGCCTGGTAGGCTCAAGGACCTGAATTTGATCCCGGGTACCACATGCTGTGCCTGCCCTTGAGCTGTGAGTTTCAGACCTCCAAAACTGGACATGTTAGCGAACACTAGTAATCCCAGGGCTGGGGAGGCAGAGACAGGAGGATCACTACAAGTTGAGATGTGCAGTGAGACCCTGTACACAATACACATATAAATAAAAGATTAAAAAATAAAAATTAAAACTAAACATAGATATTGTTCAAAAGTTCTTTTTTAATTGATTAATTTACATTAGATAACTACAATATTTAAAGAAATCCTGTAGTGAAGCCTTTTACAAATGCAGTGAGTCTTCCTTTGTTCTCTAATAACTTATATGCTGGATTTTGTTTTGCTCCAGGCAGAATTTGTAAGATACTAGCACTTGGTCTAGTTGTGCATCTAGCATTAACCAGGATGTCAGCTAACAACATGAGTAGTTGTCAGGAAAAACAAGAAGAGTGTCAAAGGGCAGCACTGGAAAAAAAAAAAGAAAGAAAGAAAAAAAGAAAGAAAAAAAAAAAAAACCAAACTCTTCCCATCAAGAATTTTGGTAAACAAGCAGAACTTTGAGGAAAGAAGGGAAAGAAGTTGGATTTTAATGACCAACTTTGCCCAGAGTAGGTCTAGAGGGCAACTATAGGCTCTGTAATACACATCAACTGTGAACATACTCAATTTTCCTGGTGGAGATCTTGAATATATCTATGAAGCTTTGCATTTTGAAGTTCACAGTTCCTTTCTCTCAGACCCATCCTCCTAGTGGAGGGTGCTCTTGGTTCTGGCAGATGGGAGGTCTGACTCACAGCTAGCTGCTACCTAAAATAGAGCACTCTAGAGGATGTATGCTGTTCCATAAGGACAATTAAAAAGCAAATACCAGGCAATATATCTTCTTGCTAAGTTCAAGAAATTCCCTTAGGGGAAATCAAGAGAGATCTAAATTGACAGTTTTACTTTTGGTTTTCATCTGGGCCACATCAATCTGACAAAACATCCAAACAAGTTTCTAAAAGGTTCCAAATAGATTTTATGTAATGCTCAATCAGAAAGAAAATTAATGCAAATAAGGGAAATGTTATATTATAGCAGTTATCAAATATGTCTTTCAAACATAATAATCAGCTATAAAAAGTTAACATTGCTGTAATAGATGAGAAATATTATTTCCATGAATAAGATATAGTTTAGAATTAGGAAATTAATTATTCATAAGTAATTCATGCTTCTAAATTTTATAAGCAATTCCAAGAATATCTTTTATTTTATTTTGATTCCTTAGTACATTTTCCTGGAAATTTACCTCATAGAATTCATTTTGCCGGTGAGGTAGCTCAGTAGAATAAGTGCTTGCCTGGCAAGTGCAGGGTCCTGAGTTCAATCTATGGTACCAAAAAAACAAGGAAACAAGAAAGAAAGAAAGAAAGAAAGAAAGAAAGAAAGAAAGAAAGAAAGAAAGAAAGA
>NDGM011251141.1:2888-13543 GCA_002564305.1 Octomys mimax
AGACAGACAGACAGACAGACAGAGACAGAGAGACAGAGACAGAGAGACAGAGAGAGAAACAGAGAGACAGAGGGAGAGACAGCGAGCACCCTCAGAGGCTGAGCTGAGACTGAGGGACTAGGTGGGCTCATCTTGCCCACCGGCGCCTTCAAAGTGTACGATCAATCTTAGGAATCAGTGGGGCAGGGGATGCTGCCAGGACTAAGACTCCTTGAAGACCTGGAATGGGCCCCAGAGAGCTCATACTTGCCATTCATAACATTCAGTCTGTTAGAAAGTTGGGACCCACATCTTTGCCTGAACCAACTGCCCCAAGAGGCCTTCCCCCATGGGCCCCAGAGCCACCCCAGCCTCCCCCAGCCAGACCGTGCCCACTCCACCCCACCCAGCATTTCAGATCCTCCCTGCCCTTTTGGCCTTGGCCCTGGCCCCAGCACAGCCTCTTTGTCTCTGAGCCAGGCCAAGCAGTTCAGCATTAAAGCCGCGGGAATGTCCAAGGAGACATAAAGAAAGTTTAGAGACTTTTAATTTGCCAGCACGTCTCTCCCAGCTGGCCGGCAGGTTGAGTGTTTGAAGAGAAGGGCAGCGGCAATAAAGGCTTATTGTTCCTCCTCTGAGCCACTGCTGGGCCACTCTTTTCTTAAGTGAGACAAAAGGAACCCAAGGCCCACAGGCTTCCACAGGCCTAGAGAGCTGGGTCCACAATTAGCAAGTGTCTTCAGAGCCACCCTAAAGCCAGGCCCCGAGGGTGGGGCCCAACTCCTCCACCACTCTGCACTTATGGGCGTGGGGGAGTCAGTCCTAGGGCCCTGTCTGCTAGGAGCGACCCATATTCCAAAGGGGAACCCCAGAGCTCCAGGAAGCAAGATTCCAGCAGGGAGGATCCAGAAGTCTGCTGCAGGGAGATGTTCCTAGAAGCTGCAAGAGACCCTGGGGAGCTTCCGGGAAGTGGGACATGCTGGAGAAGGTTTCTGACAGGCACAGAGGCCACTCCAGGAGTCAGCGGGCTCCTCTTGAAAGAGGTATAGGGGAGCACAGGTTGGATGGAAGCAGGGAGGGAGCCCAGAGTGAAGACAGCTCTGGCCAAGGAGGGAACCTCCAGAGCCAGAGCCAGCCAACCTGAGGATCCCCAGGTAGGCTCTCTTGTCTGAGAAGGGAGGAGGTGGGGCAGAGGGCACCTGAGGTGGCCAGCTGGCGCAGTGCTCATGTAGGAGCCTGGCATCCCATGACCTGGGGGAGTGGGGCTGAAAGGGGGCGCTTGGTCCTAATGCAGCCCCTGCTGGGAGCATTAAGCGTGGCGCACAGCTGCAGCGCTCAGGAACCAAGAGCACCGGCATGGGGTCTTCCATCCTGCGCTCACCCACCATGAGGCCTGTGACCTGATAAATGCATCCTAGCAGATAGTGACAGGGGAGCATCCTTTCTCACTCCTGTGGTCCCCTCTGGAGACCCCCTACTTCATTGCCCAGGACATGAATGGCTTTGGAGACCTGGCTCAGCCAGCAAGTTCCTGAAATAATGCTATGGCAGCCCATGAGGCTGCTGGCAGGGAATGAGCCCCACAGACAGGTACTGTCGTACAGCTGTTCACTTCAAAGCCTGAGGGGGCAGATGAGGGCTGGAATCTGCCTTCGCTCTGCTTAGCAACCCATGGGCTCCGCATGGCCTGCCCTGCCTAGAGGAAGGGACACCTTTTCCTAATTTTAATATTCACAGGGACATTGTAAGCGCTGTGCAGTCCCTGACATGAGAGACATTTTTGCTCAAGAAGCAGCTACCTGGCCCCTGGAGATTGGTTTCATCCCGTTCAGCTCTTTCCTCTCCGGGGAGCTCTGACCACAAGTCGCGTTTCTGTTTTGGTGACAGTCTTAAGATTCGGTTCTGACTCCCCTAGGTGTGGACCATGGGAGTCCCTAGGTGTGGACCATGGTCCTCCCGTCTCCAGCTGCAGTGCCTTCCTGGGATTGGCAGCCAGGTGCGGTGACTTTTGCGTCTGCTCAGGAGGCTGCAGCCCCTGTTCACGGGGTGCGCGGCCGGCCTCCCTCCTCCTGCGCCTCTCTGCCTCGGGTAATTGGATTGGGGAAAGGGAGTATTATTTACTAGTCATGTGGCCCTGTTCCTCTCAGGCCCACCCACCCTTCTTCCCTGTTCTCTGCCTCGCCAAAGAACAAAGATTGGGGATGAAATAAATTTGATAATAACCAGTAAGGACCCCCAGAGAAAATAAAACAGCTTTTATTAAACTTCTTCCAAACCTTTTGCGTTGAACCTCTGCCTCCTCTCTCTGTGGAGCCCTCACAGGCCTGGCTTCTTTCCTGACCAGCAGGGGTGCCCCGCACAGCCAGTCCTCCACGTACCCTGCAGTCACTTGGGGCCTGGTCCTTCCCATAGCTGTCTTGTGCCAACATCTATTTAAAAGGTAGCTGGAGCCGCAGAAAAGACTCTGGGCTGGGTAGCTCTGGGCTCTGAGGGTTTGGCAGAGTGACCATCCCTGGCCAGGTCAGGGCTCCCAGTGGCAGGGCTGATGGGTTCCCAGCTCTGAAAGGGACCGAGTGGAGGATCAGAGCCTGCTGCCATTCATCCCCAGAGTCATCTCTCCAGGTTGAGTATGGCACGATTTAATGCCCCCATTCCTCCATTTCTGCTCTGCATGACAAATTGTTTTAATAAACATAAACCGGGTAATAATAAAGTCATAATAAGCCCGCGACTCACCTTATATCACTGCAGTTAAATCCTCCCATAAGCCGGCGCTGGTTACAATGACAATTATGGCCCGGCCAATCCGCAGGCAGGCCTGCGTGTGGACAGATTTAATATCGTTTGTAAATATGATTAGTGGGCTGTCATGTTATTGCAGGCTGCTATTTACATTTCTCTCCGGGGTTATACACTCTGCCAAATCAACATTAAGTAGTGGGTCTCTCTTTCCTCCTTAAATCATACATTCCCTCTGCCTGTGCTGATGCCGCGTAATGAAGAAAGGGAACCTGACAGCAGGCGCTGGGGCAGAATGGAGCCGAGCCTCAGCATTTCTCCCAAGACACATGGGCACAGGGAGCCCCGAGAAAGCTCCGCCCCGAATCTCCAGTGGGCGCACAGGCCTTGCTCCCCATCCCCAGCAGCCTCCCTCCCTCCCACCCACGGCCCCTGCCCCTCTCCCTGCCTGCTGGTTTATGAAAAATGTTCAAATAATGAATGGTTGTTGTTTACAGAAGTAATTTCATGCTACATTTCCATTATTGCCTGGATTTGTTTAGCTTCGCACACTACCCCATTGCCTACGATGAACTTTTAAGGAAATATTGCTTGCACTTCCCGCTCTGCCGTTCTGCTTCTAATGGAAGCCGCTTGCATTTGAGACATATTGTGACACTTCATAACTGTGTGCAAATAAGCATTCTTAAACTGCTAGGGCCAATTAATCATTGTTGCAGGGATACGAGAATCCACCCCACTGAGGAGCAAGGGTGGGCGGAAAGGGCTAGAAAACCAGGATAGAAGATGCAGGGGCCACGGGAGAGCAGCACCATGACAGTGCCTACAGCTCACCCTAAATCACTGGAGATGACACAGGTGCATCACTCTCCTGGCCTTTGGACAGTTCAGCATGAGCCCTTGGACCAGAGTGTGCAGAATGATAGGGGTGGGAGCTACTTGAAAGAATCAGATAAAAAATGAACACCACATCCTTTCTCAAAGACTACACTGCAGACGAGATTTCATCTTCTGGAGATGACCAAGGTCACCATTCTGTTCGGAGGATTCACACCCTGATGTGCCTGTAGGCTATTGTGGCAGTAGGGCTGTTTGTCCCTGCACAGAATGTCCAGGCATTGAGGTGCTGAGCTCTATAGGTGGATGCCTAGGGCTGGCCAGATAGCTCAGGGGACTAAAGCGCCTGCTTAGGCAGGTGCAGGGACCAGGGTTTCATTCCCGGCCTGCAATGCCAGGCCTGCTCCAGGGGCGCACTGAGTATGAGGCTAGGCGTGGTGGCACATGCCTGTAACCCCAGCACTTGGGCAGCTGAAAACAGGAAGATCATGATGAGTTCAATCTGTGTAGTGAGACCCTGTAGGCCCTGTAGTAAATACATTAAAAAAAAAAATCATAGGTGGACACCTATGGTGTTTCTGCCTCCTCTCCTAATGCACACCCCAGACTGTAGCTTTCAGGGCCTCTGTTCACAGCACCCTTACCTCCTCCTGCTATTTCATGTTTAATGAGCTTGGAGTGCACCTTTAGCATGAAGAGACGAAATGTCAAGCTTCATGAGAAAGAAGATGAAATACACGTTGGCCAAGAGCATGGGATTCCCCTCAATATAAGGTTTGGGCGGGGCATAGGTGTCATTTAGAGAACTTTGGCTCCACCCTGATTCTCAGTTAAGTTGGGGCTAGGTGAGAGTCCAGAGGCTAGGAGAAGCTACCTCTTCACACTGAAGCATGTTCATCAAATTACTCAGCAAACACCACGTATGTTAGGCATCTGCTGCATTCCAGCCCTTCTGGACAGCGGATCACTTATCTCCTGGGCCCTGGATCAGTTCTGAAGTTTACCTTTAAATGAAAGGAGGCAGCAGGGCAGCAGGATGTGGTTAGAGGTTGCCTGGTGCACAGATCTGGGAAAGGGGCACATCGTGTACGAAGATTCTGAGGTGGACGGCATGGCCTGAAATCACACAGCACTGCAGTTGAGGAAACAGACAACAAAGAAGTCAGAAAATGTGTGTGTGTGTGTGAGAGAGAGAGAGATCTGCTAAGAAGAAAGCTGCATGAGGTACAAAGCAGAAAAATGGCTCAGGATACAGCTCTCCTACCTTCAAGCTGGTGACTCTGGGCACCGGTGAACCACGCCCTCAGCCAGGGGCTCGCCCTCACTGAGCCCAGGTGTGCACCCCTGTGAGGATCTCCTTCCCTGGCAGTGGCTCTTGAGTGGCTTCAAAACCGCCTCCAATTACCAAATTTTCACCTTGAACCTACAAAGAAATAAAAAATATCAGTCGTCAAGGGAGATTTGAAAACAGTTAGGGAAGGAAGGTTTTCATTCAAAGAATTAAAGTGATAAATAGTCTGCACTTGAATGGCCACATTTCCACCATCTGGAAAATGCGGGTGACTTGAAAGCTCAGTCCTTGAGAGGGGTGTGAGTGTGTCTGTGTGTGCGTGTACTCACACACCACACACACATGTGAGTACAGGCAGCAGAGGCACAACAAGTGCACCTGCCTAAGGGTGGCACTCAGGCTCGAGGCAGAGTCCAGCACCTGCGTGAGCTGGGCACGTGGGCCCCTGTCCCGATTACAGCAGAGACCATGGCCAGGGAACTGTTTCAGTCCCCAGAAGCACAGAGGAAGCAGGAGTTATAACAGGGGAGCTACCACGCTGACAGTGGAAAGAGAGTTTGGCTTTTCCCCTCAGTGGAGCCTGGCAGGTCCAACCTCTCGCTTGCTGAGGGCCCCAGGTCTGTGGCGCCCCCTGCCTGCCTTGCGTGTCCACTCCACTGGCCGCTCTGTGAGAGGCCTCGGTCCCCTTGCCCTGCTCAGAGGGGAACGGAGTTGACAGCAGGACTGAAAAGTCCCAGGAAGGCACAGCACCAGCTTTGGTATGAACGAAAGTCAGACCACTGCCCACAGGCCAGACTGCCCCAGCTGTGGAGCCCCACCCTAGCCAGTCACCGGCTGCCAGGTAAGAATCCAGAATCTCAGGGGAGCACAGCAAGTGCCACCCAGACACAGGGAGTGGAGGATGGAGACAGAACATCAGAGTGCAGGTGCCGAGATGGGGTGGAGAGGGGAATTAAATTGTTCTTGTAATGACCGAGGAGACGTCAGTACCGAGTTGCCTATTGATTTCAGCTTATTTTCTGGTTTTTTTCCAAAACAATTTAAGGCAGCTGAAGAAATGTGATCATATGTAAAGCCAGAGAAAAACATGTCTTGGCTTCTTTCACGATGCCCTGAAGCTCAGTTCACTTCCAAGACAGGCCCACAGTGACAATGGCCCCCAGAGGATACAGGGCAAGAGCCTGGGGTGTGAAAGAGGACAGGGACACAATCGGAGATGGCTGAGATGTGTGAAGTCAGGATGTGTAACTGAGTGGAGAGGGCCGAATCAGGCAGATGAAGGCAGGAAAGGGTTGAGATCAGAAGGCGGGGTTAAAGAGGAGTGAGGTTCGGATGCACAGGAGTCTGGAAGGAACAGGATGAGGTCAGAATCAGGGGTGTTGTCGGGATGGGGTCCTGGTGGATTGACCCCGAGGAAGCAGGGTGGCAATGGGCACTCTGGGTGGTGACTACAGAGAGAGCTGCCCTGTCCCTTGCTCCACCTCTTTGTGCCCACGTGTACAGAGGTAGATGACGTGTGATGTGCATGCTGTGTGTACACACATGCGTGACATGTCCCTTAGTAGATGCATCATGTGCCTCTTGTGTACATGGCACATGGGTACGTATTTTATACAGTGTGACGTGCATGTATTATTTTTTCTTTCAAAAGTCACAAAATAGAACAAGTATTACAACAAGAAACCAAATAAATGCCCTGCAAATCTAGAACCAAACATCTCATCTCATAGTACTGAGTGCTATTACATTTCCTAAAAGTTTATGAAAGTCAGTTAACTTTTTTTTTTTCAGTGAACTTTGGAAGCATCAGGGGGTGAGAAGAAGTGTGGTCCTAGTTGGCCTTAGTAGGATGCATTCTCAGGGGCCAGGCCCAAGGCAGGAGGCAGTGATAAAAATGGATCCCCCTGGATCTGGACTATTCTGCTCAGATCCATCCCTCAATGTTCACACTCATGATGCTCACACCCTTGAAGCTAATCTTCCTGAGTCCAAATTACCCTCCTGTTTACCTCAGTCTCTGCATGAATGAATTGCCCTATCTTTCTTTCAAACCCTCCAACCCAGCTTGTGACAGCATCCAGAGCCACAGCCCACGACACAGGGAAGCACTACCTGAAACCACCACTGGCTCCCCATTATCTTCAAGGCATTCCAGGCCCTGCCCTCTCTGGTGCCTTTCCACCTTTTCTTCCTCTGCTTCCCTGACCTCTGCTGCTTGCCCCAGGTGCCCTACTCAAAGCCCACCACCCGAGCAGACCATCCAGATCACTACCTTATGCCTCCAAGCCCTGGTGACCAGTTGTTGGTTCGAAGTGTTGTATTTAAATATCAGTAGAGATGGGGCTGGAAGAGTAGGGGTGATCTCCGCTAGGTATTTATTCACTCACCTGTAACAAAATAGTTATTAGTTGCCTCCAGGCTTGGGGCTAAGGAGATGAGACAGTGACTAGAAATGAGACAGTGACCTGTGGGAGCTGATTATTCCTCGAGGGAGAGTCAGAATATCAGCCAGGCTATAACCAAATATAATAGATGCTCAGTGTATACATATTGAACAAGTAAGTGACAATGTGGAAATGCATGCATAATGTTCAGTGTGAGGAAAGAAATGGAATCTTTACCACCTTCTCAGAGATCAGGAAGGATGACACAAGCCTGGTGACCAAATGGACAAATGCTGGAGGGTGATCTAGGAACCAGAACAAGCCTATTTCTAGGAGTGGGGAAGGATGCTCAGAGGATGGCAACCCAAGCAAAGGAGGAAATGTCAAAAGGGACAGTGAAGTGAGCATTGGTTGGCATGACAGGGCACAGGGTGGGACAAGAGGGACTGGGAGGAGTGGATGAAGCAGGGGCCTGGTGAAGTGGGGGTGTGGTTGGTGCTACCCAGTTGTGAAACAGTGTTGCAGCCTGCATGTGGCGGGCCAGGCCCAGAAGGGCTCTGTGCCTTGTGTTTCAGTCCCTGTGCCTGCTGCCTTGAAATTCTTAGAGTTTTATCCTTGAATTTATGTTTTGTGTTGAAGTCTAAAGGAACAAAGGAGCACGCTGGGGGCTCCAGGGCAATCCTGCTTCCACTACCTTCCCCGGGACGGTGCTAGCAGGCTGCTCCCTGCAGCCTGGGGCCTGGGCGGGTCAGCCCCGTGCCTGCTGCTCCCTCCATGGCAGGCAGGGCCTCCCCGTGGCAGGGGAGTTCCTATTCTGCCATTTCTTTCTCTCCTAGCTGGGTTTGTGCAGCCACCGGGAAGCCAAGCACACATGCTAACACTTCCAGGGCAGAGCAAGGGGCAGTGGCTCCTGCCCTGACCTGACAGCACTGAGGTGGGACCACAGTCACAAGGTTATATAGCGGGTCCTAGCTGGGCCTAGAGCCTTCCCTTTCACTAAGCTGCCTCTGAAAGTTGAGCTGGAGCTCCGGCTGTGCTGCCTGCGTCTGTAGGGCCGAGAGGAAGTCATTTCACTTCTCTGAACCTCAGACTCGAAGCATACAGACAGGGACTAGTAATAGTTCCAACTTCATGGCATTTTTGTGGGGATTACATTAAATGAAGTCCAAAGTTTTCTTAGTTGAGCGTCTGACATGGAGCGGACCACTGAGCATGGTGACAATCCGTTTGGCCCTCTGGATCTGTTTGTTCAAATCTGCAGATTCAACCAACATGGACTGAAGACGTGTGAGGTAAAGTTGCCTGCGTACTGCGCAAAAGCAGCCAGCTTTCCCTTTTCATTATTCCCTAAACAAGACGGCAGAACAACTATTTACATAGCGTTTACATTGCTGTAGTCTGCTAAGTAGTGTAGAGATGATTTACGGTATAAAGGGCGGATGTGCTGTGCAAATGTGACACGGTTTTGTAGAAGTGACTTGAGCACCCGGGGATTTTTGTATTTTTAGGAGTGTGAGAGATTCCCTGGGAGCCGATCTCTGTCTTCCATGACTATAATGACAATAGCTGACACTAGGTCACACTTCCTTTGTACCAGGTCTATCAACCCCATTGGTTTCCCTCATAACTGTCAAGAGGCTCCTGTTCTTATGTGTCCATTTTATAGATGGAGAAAATGAAGTTCAAAGACAAAAGGAACTTACCTCAAATCACATAGCTGGTAAATGGAGCAAGCAGGCTTAGTTAGGACCCCCAGCTACTCTGGCTTCTGTGTCTCTGTTTCTAACCCTTGTACCACTCTGCCTCATTTGTTGAAATAAGTGCTCAGTAAGAGATTATTTCTTGAAATTGTTTGCCTTTATGTACGTGCACACATCCCTGCATGCATTGCCTCACAGAAACCGACCCTTTCGTGGACCTTCGGCTGAGAATGTGCCTCGGAGGTAGCGCAAGACCAGGCCCCTGAGTTGGTGCTGAGAAGGCCATTCAAGGGCACATGAACCCTGCAGGGAAATTAGGATGGGTGGGGCCATGACACTGCTGCAATCAGAGGCTGCCCAGCGCCCAAGACCACCAGAGCCTCCATCTCCTACGAGACTACTAAGGCCCAGAAACCAGCGGAGGGGCCCTGGCTTTCAGCAATACCCACCTGGGCAGTCAGGGCTCTACCACTGAGAGCTTGGTTTTGTAATTCAGAAGGCAAAGCAAGAACAACCCCAAGCCCTGTGTTATTTGGATATGATTTGGGGCAGAAGAGCAGAGAGCAGGCTTCCGGGGCGGGAGTAGGAGATGGTGAGTGTGAACCTCTCCTTAATGTCCCAGCTAACCGGTCCCTGTCCCTGCATGAGACCTCAGTGACAGTGAACCCAGGGCCTCCTAGAGTGGCTGTAATAATGTTAGTTATTTGTGCAGTTCCCAATCAACCTGCCTACAGCTCTTCCCCTCAGAGCCCACCTGGGCCTTTGAAGCCTCTCAGGGCTTACTGGCTCCTCAGCATGGGGAGCTCATGACTTTCTCCTCCACAGTGAATTTAGGCTCCAGCTCAAGAGCTTTGCCACTTGCTCAGACTACGTCAGTCCACTCACTCCCACGCCAACCAGAACCAGACAGAAAGACAGTGTCCTAGAGACACGGTCCATTGCAGTCGGCCAGAGCCAGGGTGAATATTCAGAAATGTTGTGTGTTGATTATCAAACTGTTAGTAGCTTAAGGGATGCCCCAGAGTGGGTATCACATCCAGCATTTGGAAAGCCTGTGTGCATGAGGGATGCACGGTGCACTGTACACCATGTAGAGGTGCATGTGTGTTTGTTCATGTGTCTCTGTCTGCAGCTATATGTGTATATGTGTCCATGCGTGGTGTGTGTGTGTGTGTGTGTGTGTGACCCTCTGCGTGTTCAGCAGAATAGATCTCTGATTACCAAAACCAGGTGACAAGAGTTGCCCATTGTCGGGGAATAGCCCCTCCAAGGTCTAGCAAGGGTCCCTGTACAGAAAGCCTGTTCTGTGACTACAAAGTCTCTCCTCATCTAGTCATAGAGGCTCCACCTACAGCTTAATTAAACCTTAAAGGGCTGGGGATTTTGTGCAAAGGAATCCGGAAGCTCCGTATCAGTTGTTCTAGTAGTCACTTGCTAACTCTGTTTGACCAGTGTGTTCTGATGCATTAGGTTGTTATTAGTATCTTTAATAGTCATAGAAAAATAAAGCTTGCTTCCCTTGGAAAATCTTAAGTAGGAAACAGTTTAAAAATATCAGAAATTAGTTAAGGAATAATCTTAGCTTTTCATGCCAAATTATATTTCTTCCAAATCCAAAGCAGATCAATGAGAAGGTGGAAATGGAGAGGACTGGTTACTATGGCAACAAGCCTTTCTGTTTACTAGGAGAGGAGGGGTAAGTGCCCAGACTCAGTTGGGCCAGGC